>JAVIAB010000159.1:5025570-5245570 GCA_032433765.1 Megaustenia siamemsis
CACAGACATAGGCAACCGCATGCACCAGACAGGATAAATACCAAATGAACTAAAAACATCAACTTTCACTGTATTGCCTAAAAAAATGGTGCAGTTGAATGCAGTGATGTTAGAACAAATAAGCTTAATGAGCCATGTTACAAAAATCTTGCTAAAAGCTATACAGGGAAGGATTCAGAATAAAATCAATACTGAATTAGATGAGCAGCGATTTGGATTTAGGAAAAACCAGTGGAACAAGAGAAGCCATATTTTGAATGAGAACATTAATCGAAAAGTGCAAAGAAGTAAGCAAATCTGCTTCACTGACAACATCAAAGCTTAGAATACACCATAAACATAGACTGCCTAAAAGATATACATCTAGATGACACGAACGTACGACTAATATGTAATTTATACTGGGAACAAATAGCAATAATAAAATATAGCAAAGAGAACTCTACATCCATTAATATAAAAAGAGGTAATGTAACAGTTATATGGACTGGGTTATGTTTAAACCACATAATAGAAATAGGGAGATCGCTTAAGTTAGGATAGCTCAAGCTGTTACTCTTTGGTAAAGGTAAAATAACCGTACATTTTCTGACGCAGACAGAATAACATAAACAAAGGAAATGTTCTTGCTATTATTGTAAAGATGGAGATTGGGGATAATAGCAAGTGGTAACATAATTACAATTCAAACCTATGCCAGGTTGCGGGGTGTTGCGACTGACAATTTCCTAGCAGTTATTGTAAAGATGGGGATGGGGGATAGTAACAAGTGGTAACATAATTACAATTCAAACCTATGCCAGGTTGCGGGTGTTGCGACTGACAATTTCCTAGCAGTTATTGTAAAGATGGGGATGGGGGATAGTAACAAGTGGTAACATAATTACAATTCAAACCTATGCCAGGTTGCGGGGTGTTGCGACTGACAATTTCCTAGCAGTTATTGTAAAGATGGGGATGGGGGATAGTAACAAGTGGTAACATAATTACAATTCAAACCTATGCCAGGTTGCGGGGTGTTGCGACTGACAATTTCCTAGCAGTTATTGTAAAGATGGGGATGGGGGATAGTAACAAGTGGTAACATAATTACAATTCAAACCTATGCCAGGTTGCGGGGTGTTGCGACTGACAATTTCCTAGCAGTTATTGTAAAGATGGGGATGGGGGATAGTAACAAGTGGTAACATAATTACAGCTCAAACCTATGCCAGGTTGCGGGGTGTTGCGACTGACAATTTCCTAGCAGTTATTGTAAAGATGGGGATGGGGATAGTAACAAGTGGTAACATAATTACAATTCAAACCTATGCCAGGTTGCGGGGTGTTGCGACTGACAATTTCCTAGCAGTTATTGTAAAGATGGGGATGGGGGATAGTAACAAGTGGTAACATAATTACAATTCAAACCTATGCCAGGTTGCGGGGTGTTGCGACTGACAATTTCCTAGCAGTTATTGTAAAGATGGGGATGGGGGATAGTAACAAGTGGTAACATAATTACAATTCAAACCTATGCCAGGTTGCGGGGTGTTGCGACTGACAATTTCCTAGCAGTTATTGTAAAGATGGGGATGGGGGATAGTAACAAGTGGTAACATAATTACAGCTCAAACCTATGCCAGGTTGCGGGGTGTTGCGACTGACAATTTCCTAGCAGTTATTGTAAAGATGGGGATGGGGGATAGTAACAAGTGGTAACATAATTACAATTCAAACCTATGCCAGGTTGCGGGTGTTGCGACTGACAATTTCCTAGCAGTTATTGTAAAGATGGGGATGGGGGATAGTAACAAGTGGTAACATAATTACAATTCAAACCTATGCCAGGTTGCGAGGTGTTGCGACTGACAATTTCCTAGCAGTTATTGTAAAGATGGGGATGGGGGATAGTAACAAGTGGTAACATAATTACAATTCAAACCTATGCCAGGTTGCGGGGTGTTGCGACTGACAATTTCCTAGCAGTTATTGTAAAGATGGGGATGGGGGATAGTAACAAGTGGTAACATAATTACAATTCAAACCTATGCCAGGTTGCGGGGTGTTGCGACTGACAATTTCCTAGCAGTTATTGTAAAGATGGGGATGGGGGATAGTAACAAGTGGTAACATAATTACAATTCAAACCTATGCCAGGTTGCGGGGTGTTGCGACTGACAATTTCCTAGCAGTTATTGTAAAGATGGGGATGGGGGATAGTAACAAGTGGTAACATAATTACAATTCAAACCTATGCCAGGTTGCGGGGTGTTGCGACTGACAATTTCCTAGCAGTTATTGTAAAGATGGGATGGGGGATAGTAACAAGTGGTAACATAATTACAATTCAAACCTATGCCAGGTTGCGGGGTGTTGCGACTGACAATTTCCTAGCAGTTATTGTAAAGATGGGGATGGGGGAATAGTAACAAGTGGTAACATAATTACAATTCAAACCTATGCCAGGTTGCGGGGTGTTGCGACTGACAATTTCCTAGCAGTTATTGTAAAGATGGGGATGGGGGATAGTAACAAGTGGTAACATAATTACAATTCAAACCTATGCCAGGTTGCGGGGTGTTGCGACTGACAATTTCCTAGCAGTTATTGTAAAGATGGGGATGGGGGATAGTAACAAGTGGTAACATAATTACAGCTCAAACCTATGCCAGGTTGCGGGGTGTTGCGACTGACAATTTCCTAGCAGTTATTGTAAAGATGGGGATGGGGGATAGTAACAAGTGGTAACATAATTACAATTCAAACCTATGCCAGGTTGCGGGGTGTTGCGACTGACAATTTCCTAGCAGTTATTGTAAAGATGGGGATGGGGGATAGTAACAAGTGGTAACATAATTACAATTCAAACCTATGCCAGGTTGCGGGGTGTTGCGACTGACAATTTCCTAGCAGTTATTGTAAAGATGGGGATGGGGGATAGTAACAAGTGGTAACATAATTACAATTCAAACCTATGCCAGGTTGCGGGGTGTTGCGACTGACAATTTCCTAGCAGTTATTGTAAAGATGGGGATGGGGGATAGTAACAAGTGGTAACATAATTACAATTCAAACCTATGCCAGGTTGCGGGGTGTTGCGACTGACAATTTCCTAGCAGTTATTGTAAAGATGGGGATGGGGGATAGTAACAAGTGGTAACATAATTACAATTCAAACCTATGCCAGGTTGCGGGGTGTTGCGACTGACAATTTCCTAGCAGTTATTGTAAAGATGGGGATGGGGGATAGTAACAAGTGGTAACATAATTACAATTCAAACCTATGCCAGGTTGCGGGGTGTTGCGACTGACAATTTCCTAGCAGTTATTGTAAAGATGGGGATGGGGGATAGTAACAAGTGGTAACATAATTACAGCTCAAACCTATGCCAGGTTGCGGGGTGTTGCGACTGACAATTTCCTAGCAGTTATTGTAAAGATGGGGATGGGGGATAGTAACAAGTGGTAACATAATTACAATTCAAACCTATGCCAGGTTGCGGGGTGTTGCGACTGACAATTTCCTAGCAGTTATTGTAAAGATGGGGATGGGGGATAGTAACAAGTGGTAACATAATTACAGCTCAAACCTATGCCAGGTTGCGGGGTGTTGTGACTGACAATTTCCTAGCAGTTATTGTAAAGATGGGGATGGGGGATAGTAACAAGTGGTAACATAATTACAGCTCAAACCTATGCCAGGTTGCTGGGTGTTGCGACTGACAATTTCCTAGCAGTTATTGTAAAGATGGGGATGGGGGATAGTAACAAGTGGTAACATAATTACAATTCAAACCTATGCCAGGTTGCGGGGTGTTGCGACTGACAATTTCCTAGCAGTTATTGTAAAGATGGGGATGGGGGATAGTAACAAGTGGTAACATAATTACAATTCAAACCTATGCCAGGTTGCGGGGTGTTGCGACTGACAATTTCCTAGCAGTTATTGTAAAGATGGGGATGGGGGATAGTAACAAGTGGTAACATAATTACAGCTCAAACCTATGCCAGGTTGCGGGGTGTTGCGACTGACAATTTCCTAGCAGTTATTGTAAAGATGGGGATGGGGGATAGTAACAAGTGGTAACATAATTACAATTCAAACCTATGCCAGGTTGCGGGGTGTTGCGACTGACAATTTCCTAGCAGTTATTGTAAAGATGGGGATGGGTGATAGTAACAAGTGGTAACATAATTACAATTCAAACCTATGCCAGGTTGCGGGGTGTTGCGACTGACAATTTCCTAGCAGTTATTGTAAAGATGGGGATGGGGGATAGTAACAAGTGGTAACATAATTACAGCTCAAACCTATGCCAGGTTGCGACTGACAGTTTCCTAGCAGTTATTGTAAAGATGGGGGATAGTAACAAGTGGTAACATAATTACAGCTCAAACCTATGCCAGGTTGCGGGGTGTTGCGACTGACAGTTTCCTAGCAGTTATTGTAAAGATGGGGATGGGGGATAGTAACAAGTGGTAACATAATTACAGCTCAAACCTATGCCAGGTTGCGACTGACAGTTTCCTAGCAGTTATTGTAAAGATGGGGGATAGTAACAAGTGGTAACATAATTACAGCTCAAACCTATGCCAGGTTGCGGGGTGTTGCGACTGACAGTTTCCTAGCAGTTATTGTAAAGATGGGGATGGGGGATAGTAACAAGTGGTAACATAATTACAATTCAAACCTATGCCAGGTTGCGGGGTGTTGCGACTGACAGTTTCCTAGCAGTTATTGTAAAGATGGGGATGGGGGATAGTAACAAGTGGTAACATAATTACAATTCAAACCTATGCCAGGTTGCGGGGTGTTGCGACTGACAATTTCCTAGCAGTTATTGTAAAGATGGGGATGGGGGATAGTAACAAGTGGTAACATAATTACAGCTCAAACCTATGCCAGGTTGCGACTGACAGTTTCCTAGCAGTTATTGTAAAGATGGGGGATAGTAACAAGTGGTAACATAATTACAGCTCAAACCTATGCCAGGTTGCGGGGTGTTGCGACTGACAATTTCCTAGCAGTTATTGTAAAGATGGGGATGGGGGATAGTAACAAGTGGTAACATAATTACAGCTCAAACCTATGCCAGGTTGCGACTGACAGTTTCCTAGCAGTTATTGTAAAGATGGGGGATAGTAACAAGTGGTAACATAATTACAGCTCAAACCTATGCCAGGTTGCGACTGACAGTTTCCTAGCAGTTATTGTAAAGATGGGGGATAGTAACAAGTGGTAACATAATTACAGCTCAAACCTATGCCAGGTTGCGACTGACAGTTTCCTAGCAGTTATTGTAAAGATGGGGGATAGTAACAAGTGGTAACATAATTACAGCTCAAACCTATGCCAGGTTGCGACTGACAGTTTCCTAGCAGTTATTGTAAAGATGGGGGATAGTAACAAGTGGTAACATAATTACAGCTCAAACCTATGCCAGGTTGCGACTGACAGTTTCCTAGCAGTTATTGTAAAGATGGGGGATAGTAACAAGTGGTAACATAATTACAGCTCAAACCTATGCCAGGTTGCGACTGACAGTTTCCTAGCAGTTATTGTAAAGATGGGGGATAGTAACAAGTGGTAACATAATTACAGCTCAAACCTATGCCAGGTTGCGGGGTGTTGCGACTGACAATTTCCTAGCAGTTATTGTAAAGATGGGGGATAGTAACAAGTGGTAACATAATTACAGCTCAAACCTATGCCAGGTTGCGACTGACAGTTTCCTAGCAGTTATTGTAAAGATGGGGGATAGTAACAAGTGGTAACATAATTACAGCTCAAACCTATGCCAGGTTGCGGGGTGTTGCGACTGACAATTTCCTAGCAGTTATTGTAAAGATGGGGGATAGTAACAAGTGGTAACATAATTACAGCTCAAACCTATGCCAGGTTGCGACTGACAGTTTCCTAGCAGTTATTGTAAAGATGGGGGATAGTAACAAGTGGTAACATAATTACAGCTCAAACCTATGCCAGGTTGCGACTGACAGTTTCCTAGCAGTTATTGTAAAGATGGGGGATAGTAACAAGTGGTAACATAATTACAGCTCAAACCTATGCCAGGTTGCGACTGACAGTTTCCTAGCAGTTATTGTAAAGATGGGGGATAGTAACAAGTGGTAACATAATTACAGCTCAAACCTATGCCAGGTTGCGACTGACAGTTTCCTAGCAGTTATTGTAAAGATGGGGGATAGTAACAAGTGGTAACATAATTACAGCTCAAACCTATGCCAGGTTGCGACTGACAGTTTCCTAGCAGTTATTGTAAAGATGGGGGATAGTAACAAGTGGTAACATAATTACAGCTCAAACCTATGCCAGGTTGCGACTGACAGTTTCCTAGCAGTTATTGTAAAGATGGGGGATAGTAACAAGTGGTAACATAATTACAGCTCAAACCTATGCCAGGTTGCGACTGACAGTTTCCTAGCAGTTATTGTAAAGATGGGGGATAGTAACAAGTGGTAACATAATTACAGCTCAAACCTATGCCAGGTTGCGACTGACAGTTTCCTAGCAGTTATTGTAAAGATGGGGGATAGTAACAAGTGGTAACATAATTACAGCTCAAACCTATGCCAGGTTGCGACTGACAGTTTCCTAGCAGTTATTGTAAAGATGGGGGATAGTAACAAGTGGTAACATAATTACAGCTCAAACCTATGCCAGGTTGCGACTGACAGTTTCCTAGCAGTTATTGTAAAGATGGGGGATAGTAACAAGTGGTAACATAATTACAGCTCAAACCTATGCCAGGTTGCGACTGACAGTTTCCTAGCAGTTATTGTAAAGATGGGGGATAGTAACAAGTGGTAACATAATTACAGCTCAAACCTATGCCAGGTTGCGACTGACAGTTTCCTAGCAGTTATTGTAAAGATGGGGGATAGTAACAAGTGGTAACATAATTACAGCTCAAACCTATGCCAGGTTGCGACTGACAGTTTCCTAGCAGTTATTGTAAAGATGGGGGATAGTAACAAGTGGTAACATAATTACAGCTCAAACCTATGCCAGGTTGCGACTGACAGTTTCCTAGCAGTTATTGTAAAGATGGGGGATAGTAACAAGTGGTAACATAATTACAGCTCAAACCTATGCCAGGTTGCGACTGACAGTTTCCTAGCAGTTATTGTAAAGATGGGGGATAGTAACAAGTGGTAACATAATTACAGCTCAAACCTATGCCAGGTTGCGACTGACAGTTTCCTAGCAGTTATTGTAAAGATGGGGGATAGTAACAAGTGGTAACATAATTACAGCTCAAACCTATGCCAGGTTGCGACTGACAGTTTCCTAGCAGTTATTGTAAAGATGGGGGATAGTAACAAGTGGTAACATAATTACAGCTCAAACCTATGCCAGGTTGCGACTGACAGTTTCCTAGCAGTTATTGTAAAGATGGGGGATAGTAACAAGTGGTAACATAATTACAGCTCAAACCTATGCCAGGTTGCGACTGACAGTTTCCTAGCAGTTATTGTAAAGATGGGGGATAGTAACAAGTGGTAACATAATTACAGCTCAAACCTATGCCAGGTTGCGACTGACAGTTTCCTAGCAGTTATTGTAAAGATGGGGGATAGTAACAAGTGGTAACATAATTACAGCTCAAACCTATGCCAGGTTGCGACTGACAGTTTCCTAGCAGTTATTGTAAAGATGGGGATAGTAACAAGTGGTAACATAATTACAGCTCAAACCTATGCCAGGTTGCGACTGACAGTTTCCTAGCAGTTATTGTAAAGATGGGGGATAGTAACAAGTGGTAACATAATTACAGCTCAAACCTATGCCAGGTTGCGACTGACAGTTTCCTAGCAGTTATTGTAAAGATGGGGGATAGTAACAAGTGGTAACATAATTACAGCTCAAACCTATGCCAGGTTGCGACTGACAGTTTCCTAGCAGTTATTGTAAAGATGGGGGATAGTAACAAGTGGTAACATAATTACAGCTCAAACCTATGCCAGGTTGCGACTGACAGTTTCCTAGCAGTTATTGTAAAGATGGGGGATAGTAACAAGTGGTAACATAATTACAGCTCAAACCTATGCCAGGTTGCGACTGACAGTTTCCTAGCAGTTATTGTAAAGATGGGGGATAGTAACAAGTGGTAACATAATTACAGCTCAAACCTATGCCAGGTTGCGACTGACAGTTTCCTAGCAGTTATTGTAAAGATGGGGGATAGTAACAAGTGGTAACATAATTACAGCTCAAACCTATGCCAGGTTGCGACTGACAGTTTCCTAGCAGTTATTGTAAAGATGGGGGATAGTAACAAGTGGTAACATAATTACAGCTCAAACCTATGCCAGGTTGCGACTGACAGTTTCCTAGCAGTTATTGTAAAGATGGGGGATAGTAACAAGTGGTAACATAATTACAGCTCAAACCTATGCCAGGTTGCGACTGACAGTTTCCTAGCAGTTATTGTAAAGATGGGGGATAGTAACAAGTGGTAACATAATTACAGCTCAAACCTATGCCAGGTTGCGACTGACAGTTTCCTAGCAGTTATTGTAAAGATGGGGGATAGTAACAAGTGGTAACATAATTACAGCTCAAACCTATGCCAGGTTGCGACTGACAGTTTCCTAGCAGTTATTGTAAAGATGGGGGATAGTAACAAGTGGTAACATAATTACAGCTCAAACCTATGCCAGGTTGCGACTGACAGTTTCCTAGCAGTTATTGTAAAGATGGGGGATAGTAACAAGTGGTAACATAATTACAGCTCAAACCTATGCCAGGTTGCGACTGACAGTTTCCTAGCAGTTATTGTAAAGATGGGGGATAGTAACAAGTGGTAACATAATTACAGCTCAAACCTATGCCAGGTTGCGACTGACAGTTTCCTAGCAGTTATTGTAAAGATGGGGATAGTAACAAGTGGTAACATAATTACAGCTCAAACCTATGCCAGGTTGCGACTGACAGTTTCCTAGCAGTTATTGTAAAGATGGGGGATAGTAACAAGTGGTAACATAATTACAGCTCAAACCTATGCCAGGTTGCGGGGTGTTGCGACTGACAATTTCCTAGCAGTTATTGTAAAGATGGGGGATAGTAACAAGTGGTAACATAATTACAGCTCAAACCTATGCCAGGTTGCGACTGACAGTTTCCTAGCAGTTATTGTAAAGATGGGGGATAGTAACAAGTGGTAACATAATTACAGCTCAAACCTATGCCAGGTTGCGACTGACAGTTTCCTAGCAGTTATTGTAAAGATGGGGGATAGTAACAAGTGGTAACATAATTACAGCTCAAACCTATGCCAGGTTGCGACTGACAGTTTCCTAGCAGTTATTGTAAAGATGGGGGATAGTAACAAGTGGTAACATAATTACAGCTCAAACCTATGCCAGGTTGCGGCTGACAGTTCCCTAGCAGTTATTGTAAAGATGGGGGATAGTAACAAGTGGTAACATAATTACAGCTCAAACCTATGCCAGGTTGCGGCTGACAGTTCCCTAGCAGTTATTGTAAAGATGGGGGATAGTAACAAGTGGTAACATAATTACAGCTCAAACCTATGCCAGGTTGCGGCTGACAGTTCCCTAGCAGTTATTGTAAAGATGGGGATAGTAACAAGTGGTAACATAATTACAGCTCAAACCTATGCCAGGTTGCGGCTGACAGTTCCCTAGCAGTTATTGTAAAGATGGGGGATAGTAACAAGTGGTAACATAATTACAGCTCAAACCTATGCCAGGTTGCGACTGACAGTTCCCTAGCAGTTATTGTAAAGATGGGGGATAGTAACAAGTGGTAACATAATTACAGCTCAAACCTATGCCAGGTTGCGACTGACAGTTCCCTAGCAGTTATTGTAAAGATGGGGGATAGTAACAAGTGGTAACATAATTACAGCTCAAACCTATGCCAGGTTGCGACTGACAGTTCCCTAGCAGTTATTGTAAAGATGGGGGATAGTAACAAGTGGTAACATAATTACAGCTCAAACCTATGCCAGGTTGCGACTGACAGTTTCCTAGCAGTTATTGTAAAGATGGGGGATAGTAACAAGTGGTAACATAATTACAGCTCAAACCTATGCCAGGTTGCGACTGACAGTTTCCTAGCAGTTATTGTAAAGATGGGGGATAGTAACAAGTGGTAACATAATTACAGCTCAAACCTATGCCAGGTTGCGACTGACAGTTTCCTAGCAGTTATTGTAAAGATGGGGGATAGTAACAAGTGGTAACATAATTACAGCTCAAACCTATGCCAGGTTGCGACTGACAGTTTCCTAGCAGTTATTGTAAAGATGGGGGATAGTAACAAGTGGTAACATAATTACAGCTCAAACCTATGCCAGGTTGCGACTGACAGTTTCCTAGCAGTTATTGTAAAGATGGGGGATAGTAACAAGTGGTAACATAATTACAGCTCAAACCTATGCCAGGTTGCGACTGACAGTTTCCTAGCAGTTATTGTAAAGATGGGGGATAGTAACAAGTGGTAACATAATTACAGCTCAAACCTATGCCAGGTTGCGACTGACAGTTTCCTAGCAGTTATTGTAAAGATGGGGGATAGTAACAAGTGGTAACATAATTACAGCTCAAACCTATGCCAGGTTGCGACTGACAGTTTCCTAGCAGTTATTGTAAAGATGGGGGATAGTAACAAGTGGTAACATTATTGTGAGGGTAACGACTTTGTCCATCACATGTCCGCGAATTAGGTTCTTCTTTCTCTATCCTTCCTCTGCTGCCGTTGGCGTCGAGGGGAGATACAATCTGCGATTCTTTGCTCTTATGTTGGCCTTTTCTGGTGGTTTCCCTTCTAGTGACTCTAGTATTTCCTTTATCCATCTCTTTCTCGGTCTTCCTCTTAATCTGGCGTTTTCGTAGCGTTTATTTAAGTCTCTTTGAGTCATTGTTAGTTCTTTTTGTCTTGTTTTGTGGCCGAACCAATTTATCTGTTTTTCTTTATGTATTCGATGGCTGGTTCAATTTCGAGTTTCTTCCTCAGGTCGGTGTTTCTTACTCTGTCCCTTAAACTGTTTCCTGTCATTCTTCTGACACATTTCATTTCGGTGGTTGTTATCTTTCTTATTGTTCTAGAGTCCAGTGTCCAATTCTGGCACTGATAGCAGACCAAATTACCAAATGAACTAAAAGCATCAACTTTCATTGTATTTCCTAAAAAAAAATGGTGCAGTTGAATGCAGTGATATTAGAACAAATAAGCCTAATGAGCCATGTTACAAAAATCTTGCTAAAAGCTATACAGGGAAGGATTCAGAATTAAATCAATATTGAATTAGATGGGCAGCGATTTGGATTTAGGAAAAATTAGGTTGAAAAACAAATTCCGGGGCAGGCCAAAGTTCATGGGATAAATCATTATTTTGAAACTCAAAAGGTCAAGTTTACCATGAAATATTACTCGTAAGAGTCAGTGTAGCTTTGTTTGGGAAAAATTAGGTTAACCAAAGTCACGAAAATACCTTGTTTTGACCATTTTGGAAGCAGGGTTCATATGCCGGTTAACTTTGCAACAAGCCATTGGTCGCGCTAAGACTACACACATAAGTTATGTGAGACCTGAGTATTTCAACTTCTACACACATAAATTATGTGAGACCTGAGTATTTAAACTTCTACACACATAAATTATGTGAGACCTGAGTATTTCAACTTCTACACACATAAATTATGTGAGACCTGAGTATTTAAACTTCTACACACAAAGATTAGTCAGTCAGAGCAGATCAACATCAGAAAGGTAGAGACAAGATTAGTCAGTTATGCCAGATATAGAAATGTAAACTAGACAAGTTTAGTAGAAGTTAGGTAGAATCATCAGTTAGTTGAGAAGTAGATAGAACAAGAACAATGTAAGTGAATTAGGAACCCAGAGAACAGTCCAGAATATATCGGCTAGAGACAGTAATATAGTTCAGTTGTGAAGTGTATTCCCAAGTTGTACTCCAGAGAGCAAGTAGTAAGTAGATTAATAGAAGTGTAAAGTAACGTAAGACAGTTTGAGAGAGAAAGAATTTTATAAATCGCAGAAATAAAGGACAAACTCAATAAATACTGGCGATAGCTTCATGAAGTTTGTCCAAAAATAAAGAACAGTAATTATAATTTCCGTACTACCACTGATTCATCACGTGCCAAGATAATGTTCAATAAACACGAATATGAGCCTGATTTCATGGTCTGTGATTGTTGGTTGTGTTGTTTAAGTTGGCTTGTGATCAATGTGAACTCTAATGTAAACAAGACACTTTCACAAGATAAATCTCTAACTTGACACAAAAAAACATCACAGAGATGCCAGACCTAAACGTTAATGGAAAGATAATCAATAACCTAAGATATACTGATGATACTGTATTACTAGCAGAAAGTCCTAAAGATTTACAACAATTATTTTAATAAAATAAACATGATAAGCAAAAAATATGGGTTAGGTAAAAATATATAAAAAGGCTAAAACTATGATTATAAACAAAGATAATACTCAAAACCTGCAAGTGGATATCAAAGTTGAAGGAATAGATCCGGAGACAGTTCAGAGCTACAGCTACCTTGGACATACTATAACCAGTGATGGAAAATGTACAACTCAAATAAACAAAAGAATAGGAATTGTGCAAAGTAATTTTAATGCGATGAAAAATATACTAACATTCTCAACAATACTGTATGGTGCAGAAACATGGACATTAAACAAGAGAACAGAGCAGAAAATTGATACACTTGAAATGTGGATTTATAGAAGAAAAGAAAACAAATGATAAAGTCTTGAAAAAGCACAACATACAATATATGTCAATAGCACAGGCACAAAATACAACATGAAAATCAACATCAACAAAACAGAAGCCATGAAAGTCGCAAAAGAGAAGCAGAACATCAACATAACTATAGAAGGCAGGAAACTGAAACAAGTAGAGGAATTTAATTATACATAGGAAGTCTTGTGACAAACTACAATTCACAAACAGCAGATATTGATTCAAGATGCCAAAAAAAAAAAACTTGTCAAATCATTGGACAGCTATCGCCACTATTGTCCAACAAGGAAATAACTATAGAGGCAAAACGGGCACTCTGCAATACAATCTTCATCCCAACGTTGTGCTACCAATGCCAGTTCGGGACCCTAGACCCAAGAACAACAACAAAAATAACCTCCACTTTGTTGAAATGTCTTAGAAAAATAACAGGAAACAGCCTGAGAGACAATGTCATAAACGAAGAAAGGAGAAACAAAACTGAGAATAACCCTCACCATAGAATATATAAAGAAACAACAGATACAATGTTTTGGCCACGTGACAAGGCAGAGTGATCAAAACACAGCACAACGATCCCTCAATAAACGTGGCGAGGACACCAGATCCAAGAGCCGACCACGAAAAAGATGGATTGATGGAATAAAAGAAGCACTAGAAAACATAACAGCAGCAGAGGCGAACAAAAGATCAAAAGACAACGAATAATATTTCCCCTCGACGTTGAAAGGGAAATGAGGAAGCAAAGAAGAAGTAGAACAGGCACAGCAGTCTACTCAAAGTAATATTGGAAGGGGACATATTAGATAAAAGAGGCAGACCAAGACGAACATGGAAGAGTAACACCAAAAGATGGAGAAGTCAGTCTATGACAACCTGCACCATCTAAGCAAGAGACACAGCAGAATTGTTCTCCAGGGTAGCCAACCTTCGATGCGGAGACGGCACTCAATGATGATTAACTCTTCTCCGTTTCTCGTTCCTTTTAGCCATCCACCATAAAACACACTAGAAACATGAACGTACCCCAAACGCCATTCCCTCGCCCGGAAGTACATCTCACCTGCACGAACACCTCCAACACCCGCCATATTAAGTAATTATGCAAGATCCGGTTCCTGTCCGAGTCCGGAAGTGACGTAATCATATCTGTGATTTTCTGAAAATATTCCCGCTGAACAACCACGACCTTGGTGCTGCCAGAGATCGGTGCTCTGTTAAAAAGGTAGCTCATCTGGTCCACCCAGTTAATAACGCTACCCGTTTCTGTGTTTAAGTCTGACAGCGCCACCTGTTTAGGAAACAATAACAGTTAAATACTAAACACAAGTAAAATATTGAACGGCTTATCCAAATGTCATAATAAAAGATCTACGACTGAAAATATGATATGTATGAAGGACTTAGTGATGTGGAGAGAGATGATCGCCTACGCCATTCGGCATGACACCTGATGATGATGAAGTATAATTTAAACTAAAATACTGACATCATCATCATTCAGGTAGCGTGTAGAGAGAAGAAGGTTTGATATTTTGTCTGCCAGTTTGGATGTTTCTTATTGCTGTGCTGTCTGCCTCAATGAGTGTAGTCTGCGTTAAGTCCTTGTCAGTATGTTTCGCGTTTTCCTTTTTTGTGTTGTTTTCTTCATTGTTTGTATAGACCATAGATCAATACTTTACAACAGATTGGCGACACTGCAGGTGGGGCATTCCCATATCTGCAACCACCACCCCTCCCTCCTCCCTATTGCGTTTCACAAACCAAAAAAGTGTTCATCCTGATCGTTAAGACTTTTTTTTGTTGCGTTCACCGGCTTTTAACCTCTGGTGAAGTGTCTGGAGACTAGGAACTGAATTTGGCGTGTTAGTCCGTGTTTCCCTGCCGCTGTGTGCGCAGGGGCCCCTCGTCGAACAGGCATATAACTCCATCTCCAGAGGTACTCATATTTTTTGCGTCGATGAGTAATTGATGTTTCAAGCCGGGCCTGGCTGCTAAAACCAACGTTGGTTGACGCAGAGAGAAATCACAAATAAAAATATCAAATGGTGCAGCTGGGATTTGACTCACAACCTCTTTGTCTCGAGATCGGCGTTTTGCCACAAGACCAAACAATTCCCGCTTTATGACTTTTCTTTCTAGTGAACGTGTCGCGTTCCGAAATAAAGGTGGGCAGTTCATGATGCACACTTCCGGTTCACTGTAACAACTTTCAAGCGCCCTCGCCCAATCCGTGTTTATTTCGTGATCACTGATCATGCCCCAACATTCACTGTACAAACAAGTGAAGTCAGGTCTTTACTGCAGTGAAACGCTCGATTCGACCGCAGTCCAGCAGGAGGTGAATTTGATTTGAACACGCCGGTTCCTGATACCGTTCAACTTCAAGTAACGGTCAGTCGAATGCAGCGCGAATCTACGCCACAAACATGTTCACTTTGTGGTCAGGTAAGTGCGACCGGACAACACTATCACCGCAAAATGAAAATCAAGACCAAGATGGCCACCTAATTAAATCAGATGTGGAAATTGCTGACATTTTTGCTGTTCGCTGAGTGTCGTTTTTAAGTCCATGGCTTTTAGTTAGTATGTTTTTAGTTGTCTTATAGTGCAGTCTGATTCACTGTGATTAGTCTACATTAAGTCTTTGAACTCGCTTCAGCCCTCGCTGGCTAGCTGTGTCGTTTTCTTTATTGCAAGTAGTCTGTAGGTAGTCACAGATGTTTTAATCATTATTTTATTGTTATTATTATTGTTATTATTCAAAAATACATGAACACAATTAAATAGAAAATTGTAAAATTCGTCACCATACAATTGATGTAAATGTTAGGGGACCTCGGCAGCCGAGTTGGGGAAACCACCCGACTGGACTACCGACGTTCGGACAACCCGTGTTCGATTCCCGCTGGGAGCAGTGTGAATTGTACTCGTGGTTGGTAACAAAAAAAAAAAAATTTCCCCACGGTCGACAAAGTCGTTGGCAGAAATAGGTACCAGGGTATTACCCTGGGAAGGTGAGGAATGTCGCTTCGCATCTGAATTTCGATGCTTGAGGCGACACTATCCAGAAATTTCCGAACATTTCTGGATAGGCGGCCGAGCACCTGTAAACTCGCGTGTTAAGACGCCGGTTCAAGTCTCGTACATTACCTTTATCTTGATGTAAAAACGGATTAACACGCAACTGATTGTGACACCACACAACGATCAATAAACTTTGTGAGAACACCAGATCCATGAGTCGACCGCGAAAAAGATGGATTTGCGGATTATAAGAAACACTGCAAAACATAACAGCAGCAGAGGCGAACAGAAGAGCAAAATATAGCAAATTATATCTCCCCTCTACGCTGAAAAGCAAATGAGGAAGTAAAGAATAAAGAGATACCGTTGATTTCCTCATATGGTCTTATTCCCCCTTATGGCCTATATTGGCGAGTCTGGGAGACGATTGGCGGAAAGATTTTGTGCACATCTACGAGATGTTCAACATAACACTGGCACTCCAGTGTCTTCCCATTTCAACTCCCCAGACCATAAGGGCAAAGACTACATCCGTGTCACTGGTATTGTCCTTTGTCACTCTGGCCACCGCAGCCGATTTGCTTTGGAGAATCGCCTCATAGTCCAGTATGGTTCGCTGACCCCACGAGGCATGAATGTATCACACTCGTACACATAGTTTCCTTTCGGTTTCTCCTTCCCTTTTGCATAGCCTTCTCTACTGCCCATGTTTGGGCTCTTTAGTCTATCTACTATGCCATGCTATTCATTGTTCTCCTCCACTAGTCCCCATTGAGACACTTCGGTGTTCTGATATACACCTTTTTTCTGTGCTACTTATCCCTCATATGTTTTATTGCACCCCACTCTCAGACATCTCACTCTTTCCGCCTTGTGAGTACCTGTTAGTCCACTGTTCTATTCTTTCTCCTTTGTGTTCACACACTAACCCCGGTGTGAACTCCTCTGGTTATGTGTGCATTATGTGCAAATTTCTGCACATATATGATTGTCCCCGTATGGATGTGCACATACATGTATATGTTCATATGTATGGGCATTGGTATATATATATATATATGCATGTATGTGTGTGCTTGTTGGTATGCATATATATATATATGTGTATGTATGTATATGTGTGTGTTGATATGTATAGGTATGTGCATGTCTGTTTGTACGTGTATATATGTATACACGCATCTGTGTGTGTGTATATACACGTATTTATGGGCACTTAGATACTTTCAGACATTGTCAGTGTCTTTGCAGTCGAGGCAACCTAGACAGCGTTCCCCTCACTCGTGTATTTTTAGAACCCTTCACCTGACCTGAGGGTATAATTACAACTACACTCGTGGGACCATTCCTTTTCCATTCTGACTAAGTCCATGACACAGGGAAGTCATTTTTATTTTCTTTAACCGATTTGGATTATTTTGTTTTGGATGTTTCGTTACTAGTTAGCTATGTAGGATCCGTTTTATTTACTTACATATCTGTGTGTGCGTGTTTTTTGCTTGTTCCTGCTAAGGCCTATTGAGCCGAAACGTCGTTCAAATCTGTGTCGTCTACTAATCACGTAAAGCTTTTAACATACGATTTTTTCTTTTTTTTTTTCAATTTCCCCTGATTTCCTCCTAGCCTGATCGTTTAGTCACATTCAAGCACTTGATGCACCAACCACTGTTCCGTTGGCTGAAAAGCTGACGTACGGTGTTCGAAGCCCGCGAAAGACAGAAAGGATTTTTTCTATCGGGGGTGAAATTAAAATCCTGAGTCACACACGTCGTGGCGACTGCTTGACCAAGCGGCCTTTATCCCTCTGGTTCTATCGTTGCCCCCCCCTCCCCCCGACATACACCAGCAATGGTACTATGTGTCGTAAAGATAGATGCGCCAACACCACGAGTTGATGACATTTGTTTCTATGACTATCCATCGGTGTCATCTTCTAGGATTATGCAAATGAACTAAGGAGCGAAGCGAGGGACAGATCTCATTTGAACGAATCGTGTGGGCCAAACCTGGGTATTCTTTGAAGAATAACTAGTTGTGGGTCAAAGCGGCGGATCTTGGTTGTAGGCCTACAAGATTCAACAAAGTCAAGACTTGCTTTGGCGGAGTTGGACCTTGGAGTACAAGAGAGTGAGAATGTAACAAAACACATAATAACCATTCTAAGGAAAATATAAATAATAAGACCACACAATACTAAATTGGAATGCCATAAAAATATACTAACATCAAGACAAATAATACATGGGCTAAACTGTAAAAACAGCAAATGTTATACCTTCTCAACATTCCTGTATGGTGCAGAAACACGAACATTAGACAAGAAAACAGAACAGAGAATTGAAGCCTTTGAAATGTGGATTTATAGAAGAATAGGTAGAATTGGATGGAAAGAAAAGAAAACAAACGATGAAGTCTTTAAAAAAAAATAAAAAGAGAAAGATCACTACTCAACACAGTTCAAATAAGACAAATGAAATTTTGTGGGGCATGCTAAAAGAATCATCAGCCTACTAAAAAGTAATCTTGGAAGGGAAAATACAAGGTAAAAGAGGCAGAGACAGACCCAGACTAACAATGAACGAGCAACATCGAAAGATGGACTAGTCAGCTTATATGACAAACTGCGATATCAAAGCAAGAGACAGAGCGAAACAGAGCTCCATTGTAGCCTTCGATGCGGAGACGGCACTCAATGATGATAATGAATAATTAATTAGAAAATAAAGAAAAATGGTATCAGTGAAATAAATAAGAATAGAGACGAAATTTGTATCGAACCTTGTTGGAATCATCGTACGGATTAACGTTGTATCTGGCACTGGATGCTATCTTGGCGATACCGTATTCGACAGTGAAGGTATCGTTAATAAACTCCTCCAGGTACTCGTGTTCAAGAGTTTCGCCTTTCAGAGGCGCATCTACAGCATCCCTGAGGAGCAGCGAGCCTACCCGTCGCATGAACATCTTGTAATCTTGTCGGATCTTGTCCGTATATGGGTCTGTATACCTGGGGAGTTTAACGAAACATGATAAATGGTAAATAATAATGCGTTCTGTTCGTTAGTTTATTATTGATGTCAAACATGATCAATACACTCACAACTTTAGAAGGCATAAACGTAGACAGCAAAGATCTAAGAATAATAAAGAACATGTACTGGCAACAAACAGCGGCCATAAGAACTTGAAATCAATTGGGAACGTTTCAACAAATAAAACAAGGTGTTAGGCAAGGCTGTGTGCTGTCACCAGATTTGTTTAATATTTATAGTGAGATTATTTTAAGATCCATAAGGGGCATGCCTGGAATAACAATCGAAGGTCATAATATAAATAATCTAAGGTATGCTGATGATACAGTCTTAATCGCTAATTTAATTACAAGAAATATTAGACATAACAGTGAAAGAAAGCAAAAATAAAGAACTCAGCCTAATAGCAAAAAGACAGAATTAATGGTAACAGCAAAGAAAGAGTCATCACCGTAGTGCACAATAAAGACAAGTGGAGCAATATTAAAACAGGTAAATGAATTTAAATATCTGGGAACAATGTTAACCTCAGATGGTATGTGTACAACAAAGGTGAGATGTAGATTGACAGGCAAAAGTAACTTTCCAAAAAATGAGGAAGATACTGTGCAATCCATTTTTGACAATAGAAACAAGAAAAAGAGTTCTTAAATGTTATGTAGAGCCAGTCTTAACATAAGGATGTGAATCATGGACAATAGAACAACAGAAAAGAAAATCATTGGAGACTGTAGAAATGTTGTTTTACAGAAGAATGTTGAGAATACCATGGACAGCTAAGAAGAGTTATGAAAACGTTATGCAAGAGGTAAAAGCAAAAAGAGAGCTAATTTCCAATATTAGGAAGAAACAATCATCATGTTTTGGCCATGTAATGAGAAGAGAACAACTGGAATATATTGTAACAACTGGAAAAATTGAGGGATGAAGGGATAGAGGGAAGCAAAGAGAGAAAATACCAGACAGCTTAAGAGAATGGCTTGGCAGAAGGTCAACAGAAATGGTAAATAACTGTCGAGATCGAAAGTTGTGGAGAGACATGATCACCTATGCCAGTAGACACGGTACTTGATGGTGATGATGATCAATATCTAAAGCCCACGTGATGAATGAAGATCACAATATATTGGTGGCTATTTAAAGAAAAGCCGATGATGTCAACGGGAGAGTCATAAATGGTGACGAAACAGGAATTGCTGTAACAACAACCTGCATTAAAGACACAGAAAGATTTATTTTCTTTCTTTCTCTTTTCTTGTTTTCTTTTGTTCTCTTCCTTATTTATTTTTTTAAAATTTGCTTTCCTTTTTAAAATATTTGTATCCTCTTTTGGTCTTTCTCTTTCTTATTTACTGCCATACTTACTTTTATTTTCATTCTCTCCATTATTATGCTTTATTTTTTCGCCCAGTCTTGATTTATATATTTTTGGGGGGTCAAAGTCTATCTTAATCCAGAATAGAAATGACACCGCCAAGGTCCGCACTAGTCCACAACACTGATTACTGGAAGACACACACTTTCACACGTTTTCTCCCACAGCTCTCTAGATTCACTTCACAAACTCGCCTGGTTAATTATCAAGCGCTAAAAGTTCTAGCTTAGTGTCCTAAACTATTTCTTTTCGGGGTATCGATCCTTGCACTTTATTCGGCCGTTCTTTAATTTGTCATTGGAAGACCCCTGAGTTAGGAATACACTAAAGCTAAACCTTAAAAGTTATTAAAATAGCATTAAATTCCCAAAAACTAGAAACTGGTGATAAATGCAAATACGTGCGGTCAATCTGTGGAGACCACTCGTTTAGCAGAAATAATTTGCGATGCTAAACTGGGACTTTACCTATCAAGCTTGCATCTAAAAGCCATCGACTAAACATTAATTCTCGTCAATGTACGACCTTCTACCAGCAGCCTGCAACCTTATGAAATAGGGAAAGAGATGAAATCGATGTCCTTTCTGCAGAGGAAGACAGACGAAGGAGCACACATTTTTCCAAGTGCTGTAAACGTACCCCTTTCTCTAAAATGATTCGCTGATTTATCGCCTCAGAAGTTTTCCTCTATAATAATTTACATTTATTATTTGTCCCCAACATTTCAAGTAGCCAAGCACAAGGTTCTCGCTACAAAGCTGAGATAGCAGGGATTCCAGGTCAGAATTATCGTTGTTCAAATTGGTGCCAGGGGCACGGCTTCATCCCTCACGACCTTTTAAATAATCTAGGAATTAAGGGGAGAATTGCTAATAAGAGCAATGGAGGCTATTGTTGAGTCAGACTAAAGAGCAACACGCTGGCTATAGTGATGCGAGGCATATCAACAACCCCAGAATAATCTGAGGCTCAGACGATTAGGCAATTAACATAATTGACACATCAATGGCTCCAAACTCCCACTTAAGTCAACGGGACATCGATAGTGTAATCCTTGAACATCCGAGGCGCGGACGATTAGGCAATTAACATAATTGACACATCGATGGCTCCAGACTTCCACTTAACGGGACATCGACAGTGTAATCCTTGAACATCCGAGGCGCGAACGATTAGGCAATTAACATAATTGACACATCGATGGCTCCAGACTTCCACTCAACGGGACATCGACAGTGTAATCCTTGAACATCCGAGGCGCGGACGATTAGGCAATTAACATAATTGACACATCGATGGCTCCAGACTTCCACTTAACGGGACATCGACAGTGTAATCCTTGAATATCCGAGGCGCGGACGATTAGGCAATTAACATAATTGACACATCGATGGCTCCAGACTTCCACTTAACGGGATATCGACAGTGTAATCCTTGAACATCCGAGGCGCGGACGATTAGGCAATTAACATAATTGACACATCGATGGCTCCAGACTTCCACTTAACGGGACATCGACAGTGTAATCCTTGAATATCCGAGGCGCGGACGATTAGGCAATTAACATAATTGACACATCGATGGCTCCAGACTTCCACTTAACGGGACATCGACAGTGTAATCCTTGAACATCCGAGGCGCGGACGATTAGGCAATAAGAAGTTATAAGATCGACCTAGCAAGAGCACTTGGAGCATGACGCCTGGGAGTCATGACAGGGGCGGACCCTCCTCCCATAGAGCGCCAAGAAGCTAAAAGGGCACAAACAATTGCTCGTCGGGAGGTCTTTTTATCACTAGATTGCCTTCTGCTGCGCAGCTCAGTATAAAGAATGTCCTATTACTGTCTAGTAAGTTGTCGATGTTAGAGTGCCTAAGGCAACTGTTAAGGCTTGTATATTCTCCAAGTATTGTAAGTTCAACTATTGTAATTGTCTGGTGAAAGTTAATCCACCCAAACTTGGCCCAATGACATTTACCCTTCTCGGGCAGTGATCAAATTGACAGAACTCGTGCCAAAGATTTTGTACTGCATGTGTCTTAAACTAATTCTCAGGTCAGGTGTCTTATGTCAATATTACATTGTTTATATGTCACGTGAGTTCGGTAGAACGACTGGGTCCATTTGTTAACGTTGGTCTTTTCCTTTATATTGGTTTTATCTTCATTATTTATACATTTCTTGTATTAATTATTCAATTAATATTTATATGAAATAACAGCCTTAGAAACTGCAGCGAATACTGTTTTTGATACCATACCATCAACAAAATAGATATAGTTATATTTACTGATTCCAAATCAGCCCTTCTGGCACTAGGAAGTAACACAAATAAGCCAGAATGCACACAGCTCATCAGAGACATACATAACCTCATGAACACACAAACCATAAGACTTGTGATGCAATGGGTCCCAGGACACTCCAACACACCAGGAAATGATAAGGCAGATACATTAGCTAAGAGAGAATCCAGGCAGACACAATTTAACACCAACATCACATTAAACACAGCCAAACAAATCATAAACTCTAACAGTAGAGAAGATTAGCTGAATGGATGGGCCATGGGAAAATAGGGAGAGAATTTGTTTAAATACGTGTCAAGAGGCTAAACCCCCGTGACAGCATTAACAACCTAAAAAGAAGAGAAAGAAAACACCATCTTCAGATTGAGAACCAGTCATGTACCACTCAACAGCAACATCAATATAATACAACGAAACCAAACTCCAGCATGTCCACTTTGTGAACACCCACACGAAACAGTAGAACATCACCTTTTTGACTGATCTAAGCTCGCTGACATCGGAGCAACTCTATTTCCCCACAGACCTGATAAATGTAACACCTTGTACGGAACTACAAGGGAACTACAAGGGAACTCAGAAATACCTGCATTATAATCTGGCACTGGGCCGAAGGGCATTAGCTCACTGGGGTCTGGATCCATAATAACAACACTAATAACAATAACAACAATAATAACATTAATAATTATTTAAATTACGTCAGACTCGCAAGCGCTCATCATCATCATTGAGTGCCGTCTTCGCATCGAAGGTTGACCACAACAGAGCGCCATTCCGCTCTATCTCTCGCTTTGCTATCGCAGGTTGTCATATAGGCTGACTTGTCCATCTTTTGATGTTACTCGTCCATGTTAGTCTTGGTCGGCCGCTGCCTTTTACCTTGCATTTCCCCTTCAAAATTACTTTTAGTAGGCTGCTGTGTCTTTTAACATGCCCCCAAAATCGCATTTGTCTTGTTTGAATTGTGTTTAGTAGTTTTCTTGTAATTTTTACTTGTTTTAAGACTTCATCGTTTGTTTTCTTTTCTTTCCATCTAATGATATCTATTCATATTCACACACACACATATATACAGGGTGTTTTTAAAGTCGCAGTGCAGTGAATATTTCTAATATTCAGTAAATGACGTAATCATCATCTACGTACCACAATTTTGTAAACCACATTTATGAACAAACCGCTGCTTCCTTTAAGGTTTTATTTACGTAAAGGACGGGCACTACGCTACATTCACTGTCTCATTGCTTGAAGGAAATGGTGTTGACGATTGAAAACAGGGTATTTCTGGTTGAGCATGTCTTCCGTAATGGCGGTAAATATACGGATGAGGTCATTAGACAATTCGTGAGGAAATTTCCAGACTCACAAGTCCCTCACCGAAATTCTGTTACAAAATTGATCAAAAAGTTTCGTGAAACCGGTAGTGTGGTAGATGCATACTGATCTGGAAGACCTTCAATTTCACAAGACCAAATTATGGAACTCCAAGACAGAATTACAATGAGTCCAAATGCATCTTTAAACCACTTGTCTCAACAGGTGCAAATATCTAAGAGTTCTGTTCACAAGGTTTTAAGAAGTGTACTACACTATCGTCCATACAAATTAACTGAAGTGTCTCAACTCCAAGAGAGAGATTATGAATCCCGTTTAAACTACTGCATGTGGTTTCAGAATTTTATTTATGAACATGGCGCTGCCATCCTTGACGTCACTTTTTTCACTGATGAGGCCTGGTTTCATTTATCCGGTTATGTGAACAGTCAGAACAATCGGCTGTGGAGCAGTGAAAACCCCCATGAATTTCATCAAGTGCCGCTTTACGATCAAAAAGTCGGAGTGTGGTGCGCTATAAGTCGTATGCGGATAATAGGACCTATATTTTTTAATGAAACAATAAATGCAGAACGTTACCGTACTTTAATTCTGGAACCGTTCATAGCACACCTTACAGAACGGGAAATTATGGAATCCTGGTTTCAGCAGGATGGGGCAACAGCACACACAGCCACAACAACACTCAATTATTTAGAAAGCATATTTGCAAATCGCATTATTTCACGTGGAATCTGGTCTGCTCGTTCACCAGATCTAACACCCCCAGATTATTATCTGTGGGGGGCATTGAAGGGGAAAGTTTATGAAAATAATCCGCAGACAATTAATGACATAAAGACTGAAATAGTAGACAAGATTAAACAAATATCACCAGACATTATTCTGAAGGTTTTCGCAAATATGGAAAGACGAATCACGACATGTCTTGAGGCCCGTGGTGGACATTTTCAACATATGCTTTAGGCACAACTTTATTGTGTTAATACCAACATTACCCATTATAAGCTCGCCGATAGCAGTCAAGTATATTTGAATAATACCATTTATTTTACAATTTGTGTGACGCATTAGTTAACCGCATTTCTGGTGACGTTTTTTCTTCCGAGAGTAGAAATTCACTGCACTGCAACTTTAAAAACACCCTGGATATATATATACAGATATATATATATATATATATATATATATATATATATATATATATATATATATATATATATATTGTCCTTCCGAGCCGAAGACGGCACATAGGGGAGAACCACAAACTCAAATACAGAATCGTTGCATACAAATGGCACATATTGCAGAGATCACTGCTTGTAAAATCTATGGCTCTGTTTCCTTAACAATACTTTTTACAATGACAGCTTGTCAAGCCATCGGTCAACCTCCTTAGTCGCCTCTTACGACATGCATGGAAGGTCACAGTCACTATTCTTTACTTCCCTCATAACGAGGTCCCGGTAACACGCAGGATATATATATATATATATATATATATATATATATATATATATATATATATATATATATATATATAACACACATAAATACTACATTACTTTTTTTACTACTTTCTTTCTACATGTTATTCCTGCTTTTTTTTCCCCCTTGCTTTCCTTCTCCCGTCTCTCTCCTTTTTTACCATTCCACTCCACAATTTCGTGAATTTTCTTTCTCTCTACCACTCACCAGTTCCAGGACATGAACTTGCCAGTACCTCCCGGTGACAACTCGATCACTTTCTTTGAGCGGTCGTAACGATCTCTCTGTACCTGCAACATAAAGGCAAACAATGTGGGGGTAATCTATTTATCTGTCTGTCAATTTGTATGTCTGTCTTGTTCCCTTTTGTATGTCTGTATTGTCCTGAATGTTCCCTTTTTGACAAATCAAGTGTTATGAATGCGACCTTACACCGTCTAGAATCGATCTGCGCTTTACGTCACATTGGTGCTGTTCATGACCGTTGTTGGAATTGCTTGACGCAAGTTATTTACATGTTACTCATTAATGTGAACTGCTTCGTCATCAGCCGTTTTATCTCTTTAAGGAATTTGCACCGTGTTTTGTTCATCGTAGGCTTCATTCACTAGAGTAATCAGGATTCTAAAGGGCGCGTCATTGCTGTGTGTGCGACATTGTTGTGAGTGCTACGTCATCGTAATGGCTCATCGTATATCCCTAGACCGGCCATACGCTAATCTTACGGTTTGTTGTTTGATGTGCGACGGGGATAATCTGACGACTAACTGTGTGTTTATATGTTCGGAATTGGAGTCAACAACGATGGCCTAAAATTATCAAGCGCTATACATTTTTTTTTTAATATGACGATCATCATTTTCAGGAGGGCGTGAACTTCCGGTACATGGTGGGTAGGCGGCAGGAACCATTGAAGGCTATGCATGAAAAGTGTTTCTTGTTGCAGTTTCCTCATATTCCAAGTCCTGCTTGTTGCAGGAGTTACTGAGTTAAGTGCTCTGTGCACACCGTGAGCTGTGTGTCTCATCAGTTTTGATCATGTTTCGATATCCAAATTGTTTACGATGAATGATGATATCGTATGACGGGGAACAGTTGACTTTGTTCATTTTCTGCGCGGTTTCGCCTTATGTCTTTTGGCGTGTGCTGAGACTGCTACGATGGGGACTACAGTTACCTTTCTTTGTTTGGGAGATGAGATATTAATTCGCATGATTCACTGGCACGGGCGGTTGAGCAATTATGGGCTTTAATTCGTTTGCAGTGATACCGGGGCCTTCCATAACCAAATAACCAAATGTCTGTCTGTCAGTTTATCTGTCTGCCCATCCATCTATATCCATCCATCCAACCACCCACCTAACTAATTAACCCCACCCATCCGCCCGTCTGTCTATCCTTCCGTCTGTCTAATCTGTATGTCTATCTCTCTGTCTGTCTGTTTATTTGGCTGTCTAACTGTTTGTCTGTCTGTTCTTTTCTCTGTCTATCTCTCTGTCTGTCTGTTTATTTGGCTGTCTAACTGTTTGTCTGTCTGTTCTTTTCTCTGTCTATCTATCTGTCTGTCTATAAATCCATTTATCTATCCGTCCGTCTCTTTGCTTGCCTGTCTATCCGCCTGTCTTCCACTAATCCCTGACCTACAGGTGGGTGTGTGAATAACCTTTTAATTTAACAAAAAATCCCCCCCCCCCAACCTCCAATGAAGGCCGATACTCTTCCACGAGTGTGTGAATATGTTAATTTTCTTCTTTCCTTCTTCTTTTGTTTTGTTCACTTCAAGGGGAGAGAAATGCTGCAATATCTTTCTCTGGCTGGCCTCTTGTGCTGCCAGCAGGTAATGTTCTCAATGTTAATTAAAATCTCACCCCACCTGGTTTCTCTGAGCTGCTTTGCCATCAGATTTGCTCGGTCTGCCACAAGTTTATGAATTATTTGAAGGAAACGTTAATCGTATAAATACTTTGTTGCAGCCTTACAGAGGTTAAGAAGGACGATACAACAAACGTTTCGGCTAATAAAGTCTTCATCAGTAGACAATAACAACAGATTATCTGAACTATAATTAGCCTGCTGTGTTTCCGTGTTTGTAAATAAAATACATTTTATTATAAGTGACAGGGAGACAACGATACGACCGGGACGATTATTTCTAGAGGTTACAGTTCTTGGGGAGGAGATCAGCGTGCCAGCATATGTAATACAGTTCTTGGGGAGGAGATCAGCGTGCCAGCATATGTAATACAGTTCTTGGGGAGGAGATCAGCGTGCCAGCATATGTAATACAGTTCTTGGGGAGATCATCGTGCCAGCATATATAATACAGTTCTTGGGGAGGAGATCAGCGTGCCAGCATATATAATACAGTTCTTGGGGAGGAGATCAGCGTGCCAGCATATATAATACAGTTCTTGGGGAGGAGATCAGCGTGCCAGCATATATAATACAGTTCTTGGGGAGGAGATCAGCGTGCCAGCATATGTAATACAGTTCTTGGGGAGGAGATCAGCGTGCCAGCATATATAATACAGTTCTTGGAGAGGACATCAGCGTGCCAGCATATATAATACAGTTCTTGGGGAGGAGATCAGCGTGCCAGCATATATAATACAGTTCTTGGGGAGGAGATCAGCGTGCCAGCATATGTAATACAGTTCTTGGGGAGGAGATCAGCGTGCCAGCATATATAATACAGTTCTTGGGGAGGAGATCAGCGTGCCAGCATATGTAATACAGTTCTTGGGGAGGAGATCAGCGTGCCAGCATATGTAATACAGTTCTTGGGGAGGAGATCAGCGTGCCAGCATATATAATACAGTTCTTGGGGAGGAGATCAGCGTGCCAGCAAATGTAATACAGTTCTTGGGGAGGAGATCAGCGTGCCAGCATATATAATACAGTTCTTGGGGAGGACATCAGCGTGCCAGCATATATAATACAGTTCTTGGGGAGGAGATCAGCGTGCCAGCATATGTAATACAGTTCTTGGGGAGGAGATCAGCGTGCCAGCATATATAATACAGTTCTTGGGGAGGAGATCAGCGTGCCAGCATATATAATACAGTTCTTGGGGAGGAGATCAGCGTGCCAGCATATATAATACAGTTCTTGGGGAGGAGATCAGCGTGCCAGCATATATAATACAGTTCTTGGGGAGGAGATCAACGTGCCAGCATATATAATACAGTTCTTGGGGAGGAGATCAGCGTGCCAGCATATGTAATACAGTTCTTGGGGAGGAGATCAGCGTGCCAGCATATATAATACAGTTCTTGGGGAGGAGATCAGCGTGCCAGCATATATAATACAGTTCTTGGGGAGGAGATCAGCGTGCCAGCATATATAATACAGTTCTTGGGGAGGAGATCAGCGTGCCAGCATATATAATACAGTTCTTGGGGAGGAAATCAGCGTGCCAGCATATGTAATACAGTTCTTGGGGAGGAGATCAGCGTGCCAGCATATGTAATACAGTTCTTGGGGAGGAGATCAGCGTGCCAGCATATATAATACAGTTCTTGGGGAGGAGATCAGCGTGCCAGCATATATAATACAGTTCTTGGGGAGGAAATCAGCGTGCCAGCATATGTAATACAGTTCTTGGGGAGGAGATCAGCGTGCCAGCATATGTAATACAGTTCTTGGGGAGGAGATCAGCGTGCCAGCATATATAATACAGTTCTTGGGGAGGAGATCAGCGTGCCAGCATATATAATACAATTCTTGGGGAGGAGATCAGCGTGCCAGCATATGTAATACAGTTCTTGGGGAGGAGATCAGCGTGCCAGCATATATAATACAGTTCTTGGGGAGGAGATCAGCGTGCCAGCATATGTAATACAGTTCTTGGGGAGGAGATCATCGTGCCAGCATATGTAATACAGTTCTTGGGGAGGAGATCAGCGTGCCAGCATATATAATACAGTTCTTGGGGAGGAGATCAGCGTGCCAGCAAATGTAATACAGTTCTTGGGGAGGAGATCAGCGTGCCAGCATATGTAATACAGTTCTTGGGGAGGAGATCAGCGTGCCAGCATATATAATACAGTTCTTGGGGAGGAGATCAGCGTGCCAGCATATATAATACAGTTCTTGGGGAGGAGATCAGCGTGCCAGCATATGTAATACAGTTCTTGGGGAGGAGATCAGCGTGCCAGCATATGTAATACAGTTCTTGGGGAGGAGATCAGCGTGCCAGCATATATAATACAGTTCTTGGGGAGGAGATCAGAGTGCCAGCATATATAATACAGTTCTTGGGGAGGAGATCAGCGTGCCAGCATATATAATACAGTTCTTGGGGAGGAGATCAGCGTGCCAGCATATATAATACAGTTCTTGGGGAGGAGATCAGCGTGCCAGCATATATAATACAGTTCTTGGGGAGGAGATCAGCGTGCCAGCATATATAATACAGTTCTTGGGGAGGAGATCAGCGTGCCAGCATATGTAATACAGTTCTTGGGGAGGAGATCAGCGTGCCAGCATATATAATACAGTTCTTGGGGAGGAGATCAGCGTGCCAGCATATATAATACAGTTCTTGGGGAGGAGATCAGCGTGCTAGCATATGTAATACAGTTCTTGGGGAGGAGATCAGCGTGCCATCATATGTAATACAGTTCTTGGGGAGGAGATCAGCGTGCCAGCATATATAATACAGTTCTTGGGGAGGAGATCAGCGTGCCAGCATATATAATACAGTTCTTGGGGAGGAGATCAGCGTGCCAGCATATATAATACAGTTCTTGGGGAGGAGATCAGCGTGCCAGCATATATAATACAGTTCTTGGGGAGGAGATCAGCGTGCCAGCATATGTAATACAGTTCTTGGGGAGGAGATCAGCGTGCCAGCATATATAATACAGTTCTTGGAGAGGACATCAGCGTGCCAGCATATATAATACAGTTCTTGGGGAGGAGATCAGCGTGCCAGCATATATAATGCAGTTCTTGGGGAGGAGATCAGCGTGCCAGCATATGTAATACAGTTCTTGGGGAGGAGATCAGCGTGCCAGCATATATAATACAGTTCTTGGGGAGGAGATCAGCGTGCCAGCATATGTAATACAGTTCTTGGGGAGGAGATCAGCGTGCCAGCATATGTAATACAGTTCTTGGGGAGGAGATCAGCGTGCCAGCATATATAATACAGTTCTTGGGGAGGAGATCAGCGTGCCAGCATATGTAATACAGTTCTTGGGGAGGAGATCAGCGTGCCAGCATATATAATACAGTTCTTGGGGAGGACATCAGCGTGCCAGCATATATAATACAGTTCTTGGGGAGGAGATCAGCGTGCCAGCATATGTAATACAGTTCTTGGGGAGGAGATCAGCGTGCCAGCATATATAATACAGTTCTTGGGGAGGAGATCAGCGTGCCAGCATATATAATACAGTTCTTGGGGAGGAGATCAGCGTGCCAGCATATATAATACAGTTCTTGGGGAGGAGATCAGCGTGCCAGCATATATAATACAGTTCTTGGGGAGGAGATCAACGTGCCAGCATATATAATACAGTTCTTGGGGAGGAGATCAGCGTGCCAGCATATGTAATACAGTTCTTGGGGAGGAGATCAGCGTGCCAGCATATATAATACAGTTCTTGGGGAGGAGATCAGCGTGCCAGCATATATAATACAGTTCTTGGGGAGGAGATCAGCGTGCCAGCATATATAATACAGTTCTTGGGGAGGAGATCAGCGTGCCAGCATATATAATACAGTTCTTGGGGAGGAGATCAGCGTGCCAGCATATATAATACAGTTCTTGGGGAGGAAATCAGCGTGCCAGCATATGTAATACAGTTCTTGGGGAGGAGATCAGCGTGCCAGCATATGTAATACAGTTCTTGGGGAGGAGATCAGCGTGCCAGCATATATAATACAGTTCTTGGGGAGGAGATCAGCGTGCCAGCATATATAATACAGTTCTTGGGGAGGAGATCAGCGTGCCAGCATATGTAATACAGTTCTTGGGGAGGAGATCAGCGTGCCAGCATATATAATACAGTTCTTGGGGAGGAGATCAGCGTGCCAGCATATGTAATACAGTTCTTGGGGAGGAGATCATCGTGCCAGCATATGTAATACAGTTCTTGGGGAGGAGATCAGCGTGCCAGCATATATAATACAGTTCTTGGGGAGGAGATCAGCGTGCCAGCAAATGTAATACAGTTCTTGGGGAGGAGATCAGCGTGCCAGCATATGTAATACAGTTCTTGGGGAGGAGATCAGCGTGCCAGCATATATAATACAGTTCTTGGGGAGGAGATCAGCGTGCCAGCATATATAATACAGTTCTTGGGGAGGAGATCAGCGTGCCAGCATATGTAATACAGTTCTTGGGGAGGAGATCAGCGTGCCAGCATATATAATACAGTTTGTGTTCAGTTCGTATCGTTCCATGTTGGCGGGGTTTGTGGGGTTTGGCTTTCACTTGTATCACAGCGATGCTTATTATTTTTCTGCCTTTTATTTCTGCGCTGCATCTTCCGTCTGATGTTATTATGGTTATGGTTAGTCAAAGGCCCCTGTATAACTGCAAACGAATTAAAATCCATCATTGTTCAACCGCCCGTGCCAGTGGAATCATACGAATTAAAATTAATCTCATTGAAGGATTCAAACAAAGAAAGGCAGCTGCAGTACCCATCATAGCAGCTAGAGCACACGCCAAAAACAAAAGACGAAACGGCACCGAAAGTGAACTCACCTGAACTGTCCTTCGTCATACGATATCATCATTAATCGTAAACAATCGTAATATCGAAACACGATTCGGATGAAAAACACAGCTTACGGTGTTCACAGAGCACTAAACTCAGTAGCTCCGACAGCAAGCCAGACTTGAAATATGAGGAAACTGCAACAAGGAACACTTTTTCAGACTGAACCTCAATGGTTTCTGCCGCCAATACACCATATTATGATGTTATTATTGTGCCCAAGTATCTGACGCTCTGCACTTGTTTCAGATTTGTTCTGTTTATTTCTATGTTGCATGATGGTGATAACTGGTTTTTTTTAATTTTACCATTACTACTGTTTTGTTACTATTCAGACTGAGACCTCTCTTATTGTTTTCCCTCACTATTATGTCATAAAGTGAAAATGTTCATTCTAGTCATAAGCTGAAAATGTTCATTCTAGTCATAAGCTGAAAATATTCATTCTAGTCATAAGCAGAAAATGTTCATTCTAGTCATAAGCTGAAAATATTCATTCTAGTCATAAGCTGAAAATGTTCATTCTAGTCTTAAGCTGAAAATATTCATTCTAGTCATAAGCTGAAAGTGTTCATTCTAGTCATAAGCTGAAAATATTCATTCTAGTCATAAGCTGAAAATGTTCATTCTAGTCTTAAGCTGAAAATATTCATTCTAGTCATAAGCTGAAAATGTTCATTCTAGTCATAAGCTGAAAATATTCATTCTAGTCATAATCTGAAAATGTTCATTCTAGTCATAAGCTGAAAATGCTCATTCTAGTCATAAGCTGAAAATGTTCATTCTAGTCATAAGCTGAAAATGTTCATTCTAGTTGTTAACTGAAAATGTTCATTTTACTCGCAAGCTCAAAAATTAAGGAAGCTAATTATAACCCTCCAGTTTGCTACATTATGTAGAGATTGCTATGTGAGTACATTGACCATTATGCGCTGAAACCTACCCTGGGAGCGAAGATAGCATCAACCCATAAATCAGTCTGAACTTTCTTGAGGGCCGTGTTGAAGTCCCAGTTAGGGTCCCATGTCCCAAGTAGCTTCCATCCTCCGAGAGCTGGCAGGATCCTCGTTAGGAACGGGGAACCTGAAACACGAAAATAAGTATATGGGATGTAAGTCACGTGGGAGCCGCCATAGCTCAGTTCTTTGTGAACTGGACTACAAAGGACAAGAGGTCATGTTCTGTCCTGATCGACGGCTTCCAGGTTTACCCAGTTTTATATGAGTAACGGATACACACATATTTTTTCACACATTTCTCCTTGTCTCTACAATTTTCCACGTTTTCTCACATTTCTTCCTGTCTCCACAAAATTTACTTTTTCTTACATTTCTCCATGTCACCACAAATTTCCACTTTTTCTCACATTTCTCCATGTCACCACAAATTTCCACTTTTTCTCACATTTCTCCATGCCACCACAAATTTCCACTTTTTCTCACATTTCTCCATGTCACCACAAATTTCCACTTTTTCTCACATTTCTCCATGCCACCACAAATTTCCACTTTTTCTTACATTTCTCCATGCCACCACAAATTTCCACTTTTTCTCACATTTCTCCATGTCACCACAAATTTCCACTTTTTCTTACATTTCTCCATGCCACCACAAATTTCCACTTTTTCACACATTTCTCCATGTCACCACAAATTTCCACTTTTTCTCACATTTCTCCCTGTCTCCACAAATTTCCACTTTTTCTTACATTTCTCCATGCCACCACAAATTTCCACTTTTTCACACATTTCTCCGTGCCACCACAAATTTCCACTTTTTCACACATTTCTCCATGTCACCACAAATTTCCACTTTTTCACACATTTCTCCATGTCACCACAAATTTCCACTTTTTCTCACATTTCTCCCTGTCTCCACAAATTTCCACTTTTTCTCACATTTCTCCATGTCACCACAAATTTCCACTTTTTCTCACATTTCTCCCTGTCTCCACAAATTTCCACTTTTTCTTACATTTCTCCATGCCACCACAAATTTCCACTTTTTCACACATTTCTCCATGTCACCACAAATTTCCACTTTTTCACACATTTCTCCATGTCACCACAAATTTCCACTTTTTCACACATTTCTCCATGTCACCACAAATTTCCACTTTTTCACACATTTCTCCATGTCACCACAAATTTCCACTTCTTCTCACATTTCTCCCTGTCTCCACAAATTTCCACTTGTTCTCATAATTCCTACAAATTTCTCTCTGCCTCAACAAGATTCCCAATTCTGACAAATTTCCCCTGCCTCAACAAGATTCCCAATTCTTACAAATTTCTTCCTGTCTCAACAAGATTCCCAATTCTGACAAATTTCCCCTGTCTCAACAAGATTCCCAATTCTGACAAATTTCTTCCTGTCTCAACAAGATTCCCAATTCTGACAAATTTCCCCTGTCTCAACAAGATTCCCAATTCTGACAAATTTCCCCTGCCTCAACAAGATTCCCAATTCTTACAAATTTCTTCCTGTCTCAACAAGATTCCCAATTCTGACAAATTTCCCCTGCCTCAACAAGATTACCAATTCTTACAAATTTCCCCCTGTCTCTACAAGATTTCAAATTCTCACAAATTTCCCCTGTCTCTACAAGATTCCCAATTCTTACAAATTTCCCCTGTCTCAACAAGATTCCCAATTCTTACAAATTTCTCCCTGTCTCAACAAGATTCCCAATTCTTACAAATTCCCCCTGTCTCAACAAGATTCCCAATTCTTACAAATTTCCCCCTGTCTCAACAAGATTCCCAATTCTTACAAATTTCCCCTTGCCTCCACAAGATTCCCAATTCTTACAAATGTCCCCCTGTCTCATCAAGATTCCCAATTCTTATAAATGTCCCCCTGTCTCAACAAGATTCCCAATTCTTACAAATTTCCCCTTGCCTCCACAAGATTCCCAATTCTTACAAATGTCCCCCTGTCTCTACAAGATTCCCAATTCTTACAAATGTCCCCCTGTCTCAACAAGATTCCCAATTCTTACAAATTTCCCCTTGCCTCCACAAGATTCCCAATTCTTACAAATGTCCCCCTGTCTCTACAAGATTCCCAATTCTTACAAATGTCCCCCTGTCTCTACAAGATTCCCAATTCTGACAAATGTCCCCCTGTATCTACGAGATTCCGCTTTATCTCAAATCCCTAACAAACTCCCACCACAATTCATTCTTCTGCACATTTCATCGTCCCCACAATCTGACGCAAATTGACTCTCTCGTTCTTGAAATTAATTTATTATGGTTGTCCATTATTTGTGTCACGATATTGCTCTTACCTCGACTCGGGTTCTTTCTCTATAGCCTGCATTTTACATTAGTCCACTCGTCATTTTCACGGCATCTTCTTCTCTTAGATTTTACATCGTATGCATAACTTATGACTTACCTCAACGTTATCACAGCTTATCACTTACCTCAACGTTATCACAGCTTATCACTTTCCTCAACTTTATCGCAACTTATCACTTTCCTCAACTTTATTGCAACTTATCACTTACCTCAACTTTATCACAACATAATACTTATCTGAACTTAATCATAACATATCACTTACCTCATCATTGTCACAACAAATCACTTATCTCAACTTTATCACAACCTATCACATATCTAAACTTTATAAACCACATATCACGTATCTCAATTGCATCACAACATATCCCTTACCTCAACTTTATCACAATTTATCAGTTACCTTAACTCTACCACAATATCTCACTTATCTGAATTCTACCACAACATATCACTTATCTGAACTTTTTATAGCATATCTTTTATCTCAAATGTATCACATCTAATCACTTACCTCAACTCAACCACAACATATCACTTACCTCAGCTCCTTTATAACCCACACAGCCCAGCTTTATCACAAATTATCACTTACGTAGCTTTATCACTTAAGTATCAACCTCTCATTTACTTATCCCATGTCTATCACAACCTATCATCTACCACACCTCTGTCACAATCTATAACTTACCCGACCCTTATTAACCACCTACCCCTTCTGTATTACCATCTAGCACTTACCCTTTAACTTTTCCCTGGTTTTCATGTCATAGCAGGCCTGGTAGAACTCCTTCATCTTTCTCTCAGCGGCGTAGTCCTGCATCTGTGAGATGGGCGCCTCCAATACATTGAGCAGCTTGTTCATATTATCATTGTACAAGTCGTTGAGGACTGTTCTTGAAGCTTTGAACAAATAATAAATGCGTTTTTACACCTAAAGTGTTTTCCAGGTTATAAATTTGTCCATACATTTCTTGGTGTTTTGCAGGGAAACAACAAAATTCATCCATTTAGTTAGTGCATCGCTAATTTCCCACATTAACTTCAGTGTTGAAGGCACGCTTATCTTCTAATTTTTTCCTTCCTCATTTGCCTTACAAATTTGATGGGAGATATATATCAGATACTGCACCTCAGGACATAAAATACGAACTTGTTAGTGGTGCAAAATGGTCAGAGAGAGCAGCACTCTCTCTAGATGGAATTACAAAAAGGCAGACTGGAAAATGTATCAACATTACACTAGTATATTGACTAAAGATCTAAATACAGACAGAGACAACAACAAAATAATTGACGGATTCTTGTAGACCAATAATACAAGCTGCCAGTGAAACAATATCAATAGGGGCACGGAAACACAACAAACCAGGTGTCCGGTTAGCGCAATCGATAGGCGGTTGGCTTACCACGGCAACAGCCGGGGTTCGTACCCTGGCGAGGACACCTGGGTTTTACTAATTCCCTAAAAATTAGTACCTCTGAAGTCGGAGTAATTCTGCCTGCATGGCGAGGGGCATCCTGTAATGGAATAAAACAGACTTTACACGCAAAATTCAGTCCCACAAAATTGAGTGGGTGGGACTTCGTCAGAGGTCAAAGCTGACGCGAACGAACGAACAACAAACCATACTGGAGTAGTGGACTAGAGCAACTGAACAATGACATGGAAACATTTCGAAAGCAAGCAGAAAATAACCCTTGCCAGGAACACCACAATAACTATCAGCATGGTAAGGCCAAATTTCAAAGGGCTAAACTACAAGCTAGACGGAGAAAAATACAGTACAATTTACACAGGAAACGACATTGCAGATATAGACTAGACAATACTTCCGGCGAACGAAAGATAGATAGATGGGAGATATAATTTGAGGTCTTTTGCTATCATGTTCGCATTTGCTGTTGTTATGTTTCCTAGTGTTTCTAATATTCCATCAATCCATCTTTTGCATGGTCGGCCCTTGAGTGGTGTTCTCGCAACGTTAATTGAATGTCCGCTGTGTTGTGTTTTGATCTTTCTTCCTTATCACACGACCAAATAATTGTATCTGTTGTTGCTTTATGTACTCTTACAAATCCGGTTCCAGTGTCCAAGACTGCTGTGTGTTTTTCATTTCTGAGTGTGGATTATGTAACAAAAAAGTGTTTCTAACTGACATAAAGGTTTTTTAAAAAGTTGTGTCAAGTGAATTCAAGAAGGGGGACAAGATCAGATATTTTTTTTTTTTATGTAACCATAAAAAAATGTAAAATTACTCAGTAAGAAGATCGAATGTGACATCTGACGATCACCCACGTGGGGTAACCATCTACTGGCCTGCCCCCACCCACCCACCTATATATTTTTTTTTTTTATGTAACCATAAAAAAATGTAAAATTACTCAGTAAGAAGATCGAATGTGACATCTGACGATCACCCACGTGGGGTAACCATCTACTGGCCTGCCCCCACCCACCCACCTATATATTTTTTTTTTTTATTAAGCCCTTAACTTACGACAGGGAGCCACGATAGTGGTTAGTGAACTGCACTACAAAGGACAGGAGGTAGGGTTTAATCCCAACCGACGGGGTCCGGTTCACCCAACCTTTAATGGGTTCAGGATTTTTTTCTGGGAAAGTAAAGCGGCGCGGGCGTAATACCGACCACATTACCCCAAAAATCATGTGCCGAAGAATCAGGAAAATGTATGGCCACTAACATCATATTCCCTATACGCCAATTGGCGTGACGGGGGTGCTTTCCTTTTCTTTTTTTTAACTTAAGACAGATTTAGCAGATCGGTAAGGGATCAACATTTTACACTCGTAGAAATCACAGAACATGGAGATACAAAGGTGAGTGTGACTAAACAAAGCTATAATTTGCCCACATTTGTTGTGTGACCTTGTGAACAAGGTGAAAGGTCAAGTTGTGAACCTTACGTGCATTTGTCCTTAATGGTTTCACATTTTTGTAGTTGCCACAGGCGAACTCGTAGAAGTTGTCACACGGGTCAACGCTTAGGTTCATGAGGTCCAGAACTCGATCTACGGTCCGAAGGCAGCCTTTATCTGTACAGTACAAGTTACCTGTGGAGAACAGGGGAGGCGATGTAAGTCAGAAGGTTGTTGGTTGGGATAGAATATGAGAGGTTTATTTGGTTGTGTATTAATGTGAGATGTCATTGTTTACAGGAATATGGTTTGTGTATTAATGTGAGATGTCATTGTTTACAGGAATGTGGTTTGTGCATTAATGAGAGATGTCATTGTTTACAGGAATGTTGTTTGTGTATTAATGAGAGATGTCATTGTTTACAGGAATGTTGTTTGTGTATTAATGAGAGATGTCATTGTTTACAGGAATGTTGTTTGTGTATTAATGAGAGATGTCATTGTTTACAGGAATGTGGTTTGTGCATTAATGAGAGATGTCATTGTTTACAGGAATGTTGTTTGTGTATTAATGAGAGATGTCATTGTTTACAGGAATGTGGTTTGTGCATTAATGAGAGATGTCATTGTTTACAGGAATGTTGTTTGTGTATTAATGAGAGATGTCATTGTTTACAGGAATGTGGTTTGTGCATTAATGAGAGATGTCATTGTTTACAGGAATGTTGTTTGTGTATTAATGAGAGATGTCATTGTTTACAGGAATATGGTTTGTGCATTAATGAGAGATGTCATTGTTTACAGGAATGTTGTTTGTGTATTAATGAGAGATGTCATTGTTTACAGGAATGTGGTTTGTGTATTAATGAGAGATGTCATTGTTTACAGGAATGTGGTTTGTGTATTAATGAGAGATGTCATTGTTTACAGGAATGTGGTTTGTGTATTAATGAGAGATGTCATTGTTTACAGTAATGTGGTTTGTGCATTAATGAGAGATGTCATTGTTTAAACAAACGTGAATGTCGACGAGAGTGTTTATTGTTATTAATGTTATCAAACAAGGTCAAGAACAAGCAATCGATGAGTTGAATCCCTTCTGCAGATAATCAATGAAGTCTAGTTCTGAATCAGTAATCCAGAGCTGACCAAGATTGCAATGAATCTCCACACGTGAACCCCGAAAAGATTAACCCATTTTTTTTAAGTCCAGGTGTGATTGCTGCAAAGTAGACATCACAAATAACCAACCCAATTGCTGCATCCGTTCTTCTAATGTGTCATCCGTTCTTCTAATGTGTCATCCGTTCTTCTAATGTGTCATCCGTTCTTCTAATGCGTCATCCTTTCTTCTAATGTGTCATCCGTTCTTCTAATGAGTCATCCTTTCTTCTAATGTGTCATCCGTTCTTCTAATGCGTCATCCGTTCTTCTAATGTGTCATCCGTTCTTCTAATGTGTCATCCGTTCTTCTAATGCCTCATCCGTTCTTCTAATGCCTCATCCGTTCTTCTAATGTGTCATCCGTTCTTCTAATGTGTCATCCGTTCTTCTAATGTGTCATCCGTTCTTCTAATGTGTCATCCGTTCTTCTAATGTGTCATCCGTTCTTCTAATGTGTCATCCGTTCTTCTAATGTGTCATCCGTTCTCCTAATGCCTCATCCGTTCTTCTAATGTGTCATCCGTTCTTCTAATGTGTCATCCGTTCTTCTAATGCCTCATCCGTTCTTCTAATGTGTCATCCGTTCTCCTAATGCCTCATCCGTTCTTCTAATGTGTCATCCGTTCTTCTAATGTGTCATCCGTTCTTCTAATGTGTCATCCGTTCTTCTAATGTGTCATCCGTTCTTCTAATGTGTCATCCGTTCTTCTAATGTGTCATCCGTTCTTCTAATGTGTCATCCGTTCTTCTAATGCCTCATCCGTTCTTCTAATGTGTCATCCGTTCTCCTAATGCCTCATCCGTTCTTCTAATGTGTCATCCGTTCTTCTAATGTGTCATCCGTTCTTCTAATGTGTCATCCGTTCTTCTAATGCCTCATCCGTTCTTCTAATGTGTCATCCGTTCTTCTAATGTGTCATCCGTTCTTCTAATGTGTCATCCGTTCTTCTAATGTGTCATCCGTTCTTCTAATGCCTCATCCGTTCTTCTAATGTGTCATCCGTTCTTCTAATGTGTCATCCGTTCTTCTAATGCCTCATCCGTTCTTCTAATGTGTCATCCGTTCTTCTAATGTGTCATCCGTTCTTCTAATGTGTCATCCGTTCTTCTAATGTGTCATCCGTTCTTCTAATGTGTCATCCGTTCTTCTAATGTGTCATCCGTTCTTCTAATGTGTCATCCGTTCTTCTAATGCCTCATCCGTTCTTCTAATGTGTCATCCGTTCTTCTAATGCCTCATCCGTTCTTCTAATGTGTCATCCGTTCTTCTAATGTGTCATCCGTTCTTCTAATGTGTCATCCGTTCTTCTAATGTGTCATCCGTTCTTCTAATGTGTCATCCGTTCTTCTAATGTGTCATCCGTTCTTCTAATGTGTCATCCGTTCTTCTAATGTGTCATCCGTTCTTCTAATGTGTCATCCGTTCTTCTAATGTGTCATCCGTTCTTCTAATGTGTCATCCGTTCTTCTAATGTGTCATCCGTTCTTCTAATGTGTCATCCGTTCTTCTAATGTGTCATCCGTTCTTCTAATGTGTCATCCGTTCTTCTAATGTGTCATCCGTTCTTCTAATGTGTCATCCGTTCTTCTAATGTGTCATCCGTTCTCCTAATGCCTCATCCGTTCTTCTAATGTGTCATCCGTTCTTCTAATGCCTCATCCGTTCTCCTAATGTGTCATCCGTTCTTCTAATGTGTCATCCGTTCTTCTAATGCCTCATCCGTTCTCCTAATGCCTCATCCGTTCTTCTAATGTGTCATCCGTTCTTCTAATGTGTCATCCGTTCTTCTAATGTGTCATCCGTTCTTCTAATGTGTCATCCGTTCTTCTAATGTGTCATCCGTTCTTCTAATGTGTCATCCATTCTTCTAATGCGTCATCCGTTCTTCTAATGTGTCATCCGTTCTTCTAATGTGTCATCCGTTCTTCTAATGTGTCATCCGTTCTTCTAATGCCTCATCCGTTCTTCTAATGCCTCATCCATTCTCCTAATGCCTCATCCGTTCTTCTAATGTGTCATCCGTTCTTCTAATGTGTCATCCGTTCTTCTAATGTGTCATCCGTTCTTCTAATGTGTCATCCGTTCTTCTAATGTGTCATCCGTTCTTCTAATGCGTCATCCGTTCTTCTAATGTGTCATCCGTTCTTCTAATGTGTCATCCGTTCTTCTAATGTGTCATCCGTTCTTCTAATGTGTCATCCGTTCTTCTAATGTGTCATCCGTTCTTCTAATGTGTCATCCGTTCTTCTAATGCGTCATCCATTCTTCTATTGCCTCATCCGTTCTTCTAATGTGTCATCCGTTCTTCTAATGCGTCATCCATTCTTCTAATGCCTCATCCGTTCTTCTAATGCGTCATCCTTTCTCCTAATGCGTCATCCATTCTTCTATTGCCTCATCCGTTCTTCTAATGTGTCATCCGTTCTTCTAATGTGTCATCCGTTCTTCTAATGCGTCATCCATTCTTCTATTGCCTCATCCGTTCTTCTAATGCGTCATCCTTTCTCCTAATGCGTCATCCATTCTTCTAATGTGTCATCCGTTCTTCTAATGCCTCATCCGTTCTCCTAATGCGTCATCCGTTCTCCTAATGCGTCATCCGTTCTCCTAATGCGTCATCCGTTCTCCTAATGCGTCATCCATTCTTCTAATGTGTCATCCTTTCTTCTATTGTGTCATCCGTTCTTCTAATGTGTCATCCGTTCTTCTAATGTGTCATCCGTTCTTCTAATGCCTCATCCGTTCTTCTAATGTGTCATCCGTTCTTCTAATGTGTCATCCGTTCTTCTAATGTGTCATCCGTTCTTCTAATGCCTCATCCGTTCTTCTAATGTGTCATCCGTTCTTCTAATGTGTCATCCGTTCTTCTAATGCCTCATCCGTTCTTCTAATGTGTCATCCGTTCTTCTAATGCCTCATCCGTTCTTCTAATGCGTCATCCTTTCTTCTAATGTGTCATCCGTTCTTCTAATGTGTCATCCGTTCTTCTAATGTGTCACCCGTTCTTCTAATGTGTCATCCGTTCTTCTAATGTGTCATCCGTTCTTCTAATGCGTCATCCGTTCTTCTAATGCCTCATCCGTTCTTCTAATGTGTCATCCGTTCTTCTATTGTCTCATCCGTTCTTCTAATGTGTCATCCGTTCTTCTAATGTGTCATCCGTTCTTCTATTGTCTCATCCGTTCTTCTAATGTGTCATCCGTTCTTCTAATGCCTCATCCGTTCTCCTAATGTGTCATCCATTCTTCTATTGCCTCATCCGTTCTTCTAATGTGTCATCCGTTCTTCTAATGTGTCATCCGTTCTTCTAATGCGTCATCCATTCTTCTATTGCCTCATCCGTTCTTCTAATGCGTCATCCTTTCTCCTAATGCGTCATCCATTCTTCTAATGTGTCATCCGTTCTTCTAATGCCTCATCCGTTCTCCTAATGCGTCATCCGTTCTCCTAATGCGTCATCCGTTCTCCTAATGCGTCATCCGTTCTTCCTAATGCGTCATCCATTCTTCTATTGTGTCATCCTTTCTTCTAATGTGTCATCCGTTCTTCTAATGTGTCATCCGTTCTTCTAATGTGTCATCCGTTCTTCTAATGCGTCATCCGTTCTTCTAATGCCTCATCCGTTCTTCTAATGTGTCATCCGTTCTTCTAATGTGTCATCCGTTCTTCTAATGCCTCATCCGTTCTTCTAATGCGTCATCCGTTCTTCTAATGTGTCATCCGTTCTTCTAATGCCTCATCCGTTCTTCTAATGTGTCATCCGTTCTTCTAATGTGTCACCCGTTCTTCTAATGTGTCATCCGTTCTTCTAATGCCTCATCCGTTCTTCTAATGCGTCATCCTTTCTTCTAATGTGTCATCCTTTCTTCTATTGTGTCATCCGTTCTTCTAATGTGTCATCCGTTCTTCTAATGTGTCATCCGTTCTTCTAATGTGTCATCCGTTCTTCTAATGCCTCATCCGTTCTTCTAATGCCTCATCCGTTCTTCTAATGTGTCATCCGTTCTTCTAATGCCTCATCCGTTCTTCTAATGCCTCATCCGTTCTTCTAATGTGTCATCCGTTCTTCTAATGCCTCATCCGTTCTTCTAATGTGTCATCCGTTCTTCTAATGCCTCATCCGTTCTTCTAATGCCTCATCCGTTCTTCTAATGTGTCATCCGTTCTTCTAATGCCTCATCCGTTCTTCTAATGCGTCATCCGTTCTTCTAATGCCTCATCCGTTCTTCTAATGCGTCATCCGTTCTCCTAATGCCTCATCCGTTCTCCTAATGCCTCATCCGTTCTTCTAATGCCTCATCCGTTCTCCTAATGCCTCATCCGTTCTCCTAATGCCTCATCCGTTCTCCTAATGCCTCATCCGTTCTTCTAATGCGTCATCCGTTCTCCTAATGCCTCATCCGTTCTCCTAATGCCTCATCCGTTCTTCTAATGCCTCATCCGTTCTCCTAATGCCTCATCCGTTCTCCTAATGCCTCATCCGTTCTCCTAATGCCTCATCCGTTCTCCTAATGCGTCATCCGTTCTTCTAATGCCTCATCCATTCTTCTAATGCGTCATCCATTCTCCTAATGCGTCATCCGTTCTCCTAATGCGTCATCCGTTCTTCTAATGCCTCATCCGTTCTCCTAATGCGTCATCCGTTCTCCTAATGCCTCATCCGTTCTCCTAATGCGTCATCCGTTCTTCTATTGCGTCACCCGTTCTCCTAATGCGTCATCCGTTCTCCTAATGCGTCACCCGTTCTCCTAATGCGTCATCCGTTCTCCTAATGCGTCATCCGTTCTCCTAATGCGTCATCCATTCTTCTAATGCGTCATCCATTCTTCTATTGCGTCACCCGTTCTCCTAATGCGTCATCCGTTCTCCTAATGCGTCATCCGTTCTCCTATTGCGTCATCCGTTCTCCTAATGCGTCATCCTTTCTTCTAATGTGTTATCCGTTCTCCTATTGCGTCATCCATTCTCCTAATGCGTCATCCGTTCTCCTAATGCGACATCCGTTCTCCTAATGCGTCATCCGTTCTCCTATTGCGTCATCCGTTCTCCTAATGCGTCATCCGTTCTCCTATTGCGTCATCCGTTCTCCTAATGCGTCATCCTTTCTTCTAATGTGTTATCCGTTCTCCTAATGCGTCATCCGTTCTCCTATTGCGTCATCCGTTCTTCTAATGCGTCATCCTTTCTTCTAATGAGTCATCCTTTCTTCTAATGCGTCATCCGTTCTCCTATTGCGTCATCCGTTCTTCTAATGCGTCATCCTTTCTTCTAATGAGTCATCCTTTCTTCTAATGCGTCATCCGTTCTCCTATTGCGTCATCCGTTCTTCTAATGCGTCATCCTTTCTTCTAATGCGTCATCCGTTCTCCTATTGCGTCATCCGTTCTTCTAATGCGTCATCCTTTCTTCTAATGAGTCATCCTTTCTTCTAATGCGTCATCCGTTCTCCTATTGCGTCATCCGTTCTTCTAATGCGTCATCCTTTCTTCTAATGCGTCATCCGTTCTCCTATTGCGTCATCCGTTCTTCTAATGCGTCATCCTTTCTTCTAATGCGTCATCCGTTCTCCTATTGCGTCATCCGTTCTCCTAATGCGTCATCCTTTCTTCTAATGTGTTATCCGTTCTCCTAATGCGTCATCCGTTCTCCTATTGCGTCATCCGTTCTTCTAATGCGTCATCCGTTCTTCTAATGCGTCATCCGTTCTCCTAATGCGTCATCCGTTCTTCTAATGCGTCATCCATTCTTCTAATGCGTCATCCGTTCTTCTAATGCGTCATCCTTTCTTCTAATGCGTCATCCGTTCTTCTATTGCGTCATCCGTTCTTCTAATGCGTCATCCGTTCTCCTATTGCGTCATCCGTTCTTCTAATGCGTCATCCGTTCTTCTAATGCGTCATCCGTTCTTCTAATGCGTCATCCTTTCTTCTAATGCGTCATCCGTTCTCCTATTGCGTCATCCGTTCTTCTAATGCGTCATCCGTTCTTCTAATGCGTCATCCGTTCTCCTAATGTGTCATCCGTTCTCCTATTGCGTCATCCGTTCTTCTAATGCGTCATCCTTTCTTCTAATGTGTCATCCGTTCTCCTATTGTGTCATCCGTTCTCCTATTGCGTCATCCGTTCTCCTAATGCGTCATCCGTTCTCCTATTGCGTCATCCGTTCTTCTATTGCGTCATCCGTTCTTCTAATGCGTCATCCGTTCTCCTATTGCGTCATCCGTTCTTCTAATGAGTCATCCGTTCTCCTATGCGTCATCCGTTCTCCTATTGCGTCATCCGTTCTTCTAATGCGTCATCCTTTCTTCTAATGCGTCATCCGTTCTCCTATTGCGTCATCCTTTCTTCTAATGCGTCATCCTTTCTTCTAATGCGTCATCCGTTCTCCTATTGCGTCATCCGTTCTTCTAATGCGTCATCCTTTCTTCTAATGTGTCATCCGTTCTCCTAATGCGTCATCCGTTCTCCTATTGCGTCATCCGTTCTTCTAATGCGTCATCCTTTCTTCTAATGCGTCATCCGTTCTCCTATTGCGTCATCCGTTCTTCTAATGCGTCATCCGTTCTTCTAATGCGTCATCCGTTCTTCTAATGCGTCATCCTTTCTTCTAATGCGTCATCCGTTCTCCTATTGCGTCATCCGTTCTTCTAATGCGTCATCCGTTCTTCTAATGCGTCATCCGTTCTTCTAATGCGTCATCCTTTCTTCTAATGCGTCATCCTTTCTTCTAATGCGTCATCCGTTCTTCTAATGCGTCATCCGTTCTTCTAATGCGTCATCCGTTCTTCTAATGCGTCATCCGTTCTTCTAATGCGTCATCCGTTCTTCTAATGCGTCATCCTTTCTTCTAATGCGTCATCCTTTCTTCTAATGCGTCATCCGTTCTTCTAATGCGTCATCCTTTCTTCTAATGCGTCATCCGTTCTTCTAATGCGTCATCCGTTCTTCTAATGCGTCATCCGTTCTTCTAATGCGTCATCCGTTCTTCTAATGCGTCATCCTTTCTTCTAATGCGTCATCCGTTCTTCTAATGCGTCATCCGTTCTTCTAATGCGTCATCCGTTCTTCTAATGCGTCATCCTTTCTTCTAATGCGTCATCCGTTCTTCTAATGCGTCATCCGTTCTTCTAATGCGTCATCCGTTCTTCTAATGCGTCATCCTTTCTTCTAATGCGTCATCCTTTCTTCTAATGCGTCATCCGTTCTTCTAATGCGTCATCCTTTCTTCTAATGCGTCATCCGTTCTTCTAATGCGTCATCCTTTCTTCTAATGCGTCATCCTTTCTTCTAATGCGTCATCCGTTCTTCTAATGCGTCATCCGTTCTTCTAATGCGTCATCCTTTCTTCTAATGCGTCATCCGTTCTCCTATTGCGTCATCCGTTCTTCTAATGCGTCATCCGTTCTTCTAATGCGTCATCCGTTCTTCTAATGCGTCATCCTTTCTTCTAATGCGTCATCCGTTCTTCTAATGCGTCATCCGTTCTTCTAATGCGTCATCCGTTCTTCTAATGCGTCATCCTTTCTTCTAATGCGTCATCCGTTCTTCTAATGCGTCATCCTTTCTTCTAATGCGTCATCCTTTCTTCTAATGCGTCATCCTTTCTTCTAATGCGTCATCCGTTCTTCTAATGCGTCATCCTTTCTTCTAATGCGTCATCCTTTCTTCTAATGCGTCATCCTTTCTTCTAATGCGTCATCCTTTCTTCTAATGAGTCATCCTTTCTTCTAATGCGTCATCCGTTCTCTATTGCGTCATCCGTTCTTCTAATGCGTCATCCTTTCTTCTAATGTGTTATCCGTTCTCCTAATGCGTCATCCGTTCTCCTATTGCGTCATCCGTTCTTCTAATGCGTCATCCTTTCTTCTAATGCGTCATCCGTTCTCCTATTGCGTCATCCGTTCTTCTAATGCGTCATCCGTTCTTCTAATGCGTCATCCGTTCTTCTAATGCGTCATCCTTTCTTCTAATGCGTCATCCGTTCTCCTATTGCGTCATCCGTTCTTCTAATGCGTCATCCTTTCTTCTAATGCGTCATCCGTTCTTCTAATGCGTCATCCTTTCTTCTAATGCGTCATCCTTTCTTCTAATGCGTCATCCGTTCTTCTAATGCGTCATCCGTTCTCCTATTGCGTCATCCGTTCTTCTAATGCGTCATCCTTTCTTCTAATGCGTCATCCGTTCTTCTAATGCGTCATCCGTTCTTCTAATGCGTCATCCGTTCTTCTAATGCGTCATCCGTTCTTCTAATGCGTCATCCTTTCTTCTAATGCGTCATCCGTTCTTCTAATGCGTCATCCTTTCTTCTAATGCGTCATCCGTTCTTCTAATGCGTCATCCTTTCTTCTAATGAGTCATCCTTTCTTCTAATGTGTCATCCGTTCTTCTAATGCGTCATCCTTTCTTCTAATGCGTCATCCGTTCTTCTAATGTGTCATCCGTTCTTCTAATGCGTCATCCTTTCTTCTAATGAGTCATCCGTTCTTCTAATGTGTCATCCTTTCTTCTAATGCGTCATCCGTTCTTCTAATGCGTCATCCTTTCTTCTAATGAGTCATCCTTTCTTCTAATGTGTCATCCGTTCTTCTAATGTGTCATCCTTTCTTCTAATGCGTCATCCGTTCTTCTAATGTGTCATCCTTTCTTCTAATGCGTCATCCGTTCTTCTAATGCGTCATCCTTTCTTCTAATGAGTCATCCTTTCTTCTAATGTGTCATCCGTTCTTCTAATGCGTCATCCTTTCTTCTAATGCGTCATCCGTTCTTCTAATGTGTCATCCGTTCTTCTAATGTGTCATCCGTTCTTCTAATGCGTCATCCGTTCTTCTAATGTGTCATCCGTTCTTCTAATGCGTCATCCGTTCTTCTAATGCGTCATCCGTTCTTCTAATGCGTCATCCGTTCTTCTAATGCGTCATCCGTTCTCCTAATGCGTCATCCGTTCTTCTAATGCGTCATCCGTTCTTCTAATGCGTCATCCTTTCTTCTAATGCGTCATCCGTTCTTCTAATGCGTCATCCTTTCTTCTAATGAGTCATCCTTTCTTCTAATGCGTCATCCTTTCTTCTAATGAGTCATCCTTTCTTCTAATGAGTCATCCTTTCTTCTAATGCGTCATCCGTTCTTCTAATGCGTCATCCTTTCTTCTAATGCGTCATCCGTTCTTCTAATGCGTCACCCGTTCTTCTAATGCGTCATCCTTTCTTCTAATGCGTCATCCGTTCTTCTAATGCGTCATCCGTTCTTCTAATGCGTCATCCGTTCTTCTAATGCGTCATCCTTTCTTCTAATGAGTCATCCTTTCTTCTAATGCGTCATCCTTTCTTCTAATGAGTCATCCTTTCTTCTAATGCGTCATCCGTTCTTCTAATGCGTCATCCGTTCTTCTAATGCGTCATCCGTTCTTCTAATGCGTCATCCGTTCTTCTAATGCGTCATCCTTTCTTCTAATGCGTCATCCTTTCTTCTAATGCGTCATCCTTTCTTCTAATGCGTCATCCGTTCTTCTAATGCGTCATCCGTTCTTCTAATGCGTCATCCGTTCTTCTAATGCGTCATCCGTTCTTCTAATGCGTCATCCGTTCTTCTAATGCGTCATCCGTTCTTCTAATGCGTCATCCTTTCTTCTAATGCGTCATCCTTTCTTCTAATGCGTCATCCGTTCTTCTAATGCGTCATCCGTTCTTCTAATGCGTCATCCGTTCTTCTAATGCGTCATCCGTTCTTCTAATGCGTCATCCTTTCTTCTAATGAGTCATCCGTCCTTAAGAGGGCGTAGATGCGTTGCGTTGTGGTTTACAGTAGATCTGTTAAATCTGTGCCTTTCGGCCCAACACGTCCGACCTCAGCACTGCATTTTTGAGTACGGGGCTGCCTTCCCTCTTCGATCCGTACAAGCTTGGTCAGATTAGATTGGTTACTCTGTTTCTAGAAGCACCACGAAGAGGTGGAGTAGCGTGTAAAGGTTCTGTTTCTTCGATTCTGGCGCAACGCATCAGCTATGAGTCGCTCTGTTGCTGCCAGGCGCCTGACCTCTAAGATTATAAAAAAGAGCTTCTCATAATGATTCAAGACACAAGTTGATACACAGCTTTTTATTTTAATCTTAAAGTGACATTTTAGTTCTAATCATGAAACAATTGACATTTATGAATGAAGATGAGATGAGGAAACTACACCCCACACACTTTTGTTGTTGAGATTTTATGGAAGTGGCTCCAACAAAAGACAATAATATTCCAAATAGTTCATTTATCATTGTCATCGATATTGAAAGCCGAAGGATGAGAGGATTTTCCAGAAAGTACCACAATCCTGTGACGTGTTCAGCTATAGGCAATGTTGACAACTTCACAACCTTTGGGTGGTCCCGCTCAGCGGGCAGGTTTAGAAGTGGCACTGTAATTTATACCTCACAGATACTTTAGTTGGACATTTTATTATGAGAAAATTTTTGCAAAACTTGACACTGTTAAGTGTAAAATAATATTATTCTAACCACAGATTTTTCAACATTTGACGCTGTCAGGTGTAAAATAATATTATTCTAACCACACATTTTTCAACATTTCACGCTGTCAGGTGTAAAATAATGTTATTGTAACCACACATTTTTCAACATGTCACGCTGTCAAGTGTGAAATAATTTTATTTTAACCACAGATTTTTTTGAAAATGTATTGTTATTAGTGTAGGGGTTTCCCCTAACAAGGTAGGAGTAAGACCTATCTCCTTGCCTCAGTTGCTCAACGAGACACCCTTGGGCCCGTTTAGTCCCCTTTTCAGGGTTACGTGAAGCAAAGGGAGTAGGTAGTAGGTGCTGTTGTGGGAGCCCCCGACAAGTAGTGCCGGTTATGGTCCCCCCTCCATGATGGCAGGCACGGAATCTCAGTTATAGAGACAATGGCTGCGATCTTGGACTAGAACAATCACTTCCAAGAATGAAAAGAATGACAAACTACCTTCTTTTATTGCCGATAAAAAATGTATACAGACTAGATAGCTTAGTATCAAGGCGCGGAAGAACAGCCAACAACAGAATTGATACGATGCAATGTGGATAGACAATTGGGGAAGGGCATGATCGTCTACGACAATCTGCGTGGCACATGATGATAATAATTGTAAAGAAAAGAAATTACGACACAACGTCTCATACGATCAATGAATGTACATAACCAGAAATTATACTCAAACTATTTATAGAATTCGTTCGTAAGAGGCGAGAAAGGAGGGTTAGGCATGGGACTTGCTTTCCCATAGTGTAAAAAAAAATAAGCCAAAAAAAAAACTTACCAAACATGGATAATTGTCAACTCCAATGTCAAATTAGTCCTATTATATGGCTGTGAAACATGGAGAACAACAAAATTGACAATCATGAAGATACAGACTTTCATTAATGGATGCTTACGCAGATTAAAAGGATGGAAATGGCAGGACAAAATCACTAACATAGAATTATGGAAATGTACCAGTCAAATACCAGTGGATAAAGAGATACAGCGAAGACGATGGCGCTGGATAGGACACGCGCTGCGCAAGCCAACTGAGAGTATTACACAACAGGCCCTTTTTGGAATCCCCAGGGGAAAAGACAAAGATGAAGACCAGGAAATTCTTGGAGAAGACAGACAGAAGCAGAGATGAAGATGATGGGGAAGACATGGAATGATCTTAAAAGAATGGCAAAAAACCGAACGACTTTGGAAAGTGTTTGTTGAAGACATATGCTCCACAGGGAGCTGAAAGGTTTAAGAAGAGAAGAAGAAGATACCAGAATTATATGTTATGTTTCAGAGCTGAATTAAATTAGTACGACTATTAAAGTTTCATCAATAAAGAGCTGTGAATAGGAAAGTATGTTAATGTTTATTCCCATTTCAAGACAATGGCTACTTTAACTCAATATTCACAAGACGCAAGATATTTAGATCGCAGATCGTAGCAATTGGAGAACAAATATAAGAAAAACACGGCACAACATTCGAAGCAACGTTCATTTACAATTCAGAAGACAAAAGGAGCAGGAGAAAGGAGACGAGGCCAGGCACTACGAAAACATTTTGTAATTCTGCAATCTGATATGTCTATCCGATATTGGCATATTCAACCACGAGAGAAGCTGTTCAATAAAGCAGCATCGAGCATAAAACACTAATATTTTACCAAACTGCAGACTTACCATGATTGCTTCCTACCAACCGTCAGTCACAACAACAAAGGCCATATTTACAAGAGATAACATATGATCTCAAAAGGTAATATTTGCAAGAGATAACATATGATCTCAAAAGGTCATATTTACAAGAGATAACATATGATCTCAAAAGGTCCTACTTACAAGAGATAACATATGATCTCAAAAGGTCATATTTACAAGAGATAACCTATGATCTCAAAAGGTCATATTTACAAGAGATAACATATGATCTCAAAAGGTCATACTTACAAGAGATAACATATGATCTCAAAAGGCCATATTTACAAGAGATAACATATGATCTCAAAAGGCCATATTTACAAGAGATAACATATGATCTGAAAAGGTAATATTTACAAGAGATAACATATGATCTCAAATGGTCATATTTACAAGAGATAACATATGATCTCAAAAGGTCATATTTACAAGAGATAACATATGATCTCAAAAGGTCATATTTACAAAAGATAACATATGATCTCAAATGGTCATATTTACAAGAGATAACATATGATCTCAAAAGGTAATATTTACAAGAGATAACATATGATCTCAAAAGGTAATATTTACAAGAGATAACATATGATCTCAAAAGGTCATATTTACAAGAGATAACATATGATCTCAAAAGGCAATATTTATACAAGAGATAACATATGATCTCAAAAGACAATATTTATACAAGATATAACATATGATCTCAAAAGACCATATTTATACAAGAGATAACATATGATCTCAAAAGGTCATATTTACAAGAGATAACATATGATCTCAAAAGACCATATTTATACAAGATATAACATATGATCTCAAAAGACCATATTTATACAAGAGATAACATATGCTCTCAAAAGGTCATATTTACTAGAGATAACATATGATCTCAAATGACAATATTTATACAAGAGATAACATATGATCTCAAAAGGTCATATTTACAAGAGATAAGATATGATCTCAAATGACAATATTTATACAAGAGATAACATATGCTCTCAAAAGGTCATATTTACAAGAGATAACATATGATCTCAAATGACAATATTTATACAAGAGATAACATATGCTCTCAAAAGGTCATATTTACAAGAGATAACATATGATCTCAAATGACAATATTTATACAAGAGATAACATATGATCTCAAAAGGTCATATTTACAAGAGATAACATATGATCTCAAATGACAATATTTATACAAGAGATAACATATGCTCTCAAAATGTCATATTTACAAGAGATAACATATGATCTCAAAAGACCATATTTATACAAGAGATAACATATGCTCTCAAAAGGTCATATTTACAAGAGATAACATATGATCTCAAATGACAATATTTATACAAGAGATAACATATGATCTCAAAAGACAATATTTATACAAGAGATAAGATATGATCTCAAATGACAATATTTATACAAGAGATAACATATGATCTCAAAAGGCGATATTTATACAAGAGATAACATATGATCTCAAAAGACAATATTTATACAAGAGATAAGATATGATCTCAAAAGACAATATTTATACAAGAGATAACATATGATCTCAAAAGACAATATTTATACAAGAGATAACATATGATATCAAAAGGTGATATTTCTATAAGAGATAACACATGATCTCAAGTCTGTGTTCCCTCCACGGCTAAAGGTGTGCAAGAAAATGCTCTTATAGCCCATATTTGAGTTTATCGACAGCACATTTTATGATTAATGTGGTCAGTATCACTTCAGGTCGCCCACTTTCACAGAGCAATAATTATATCTGGTATCAGTTTTCAAATGTTGAGAGAAACGCAAAGCCGAGTTGGTCTGGAGCAAAAATTCTATAAATCCGGGATTTTAACCCGGACCGTTCAAGCTTATAACAAGCACATGATGATAGTGTCTTCACAAATTATCCATAAATATTCATAAACATAAAAATATCCCTTTCACCATAAATATAAGACACATAAATATACCAATAATTTCTGAAGCACTGGCCATTTCCCCGCTGACAAGCTTTGTCTCCGCGTTTCCGTACAGGCCAACAAAGATGAGAAGAAAAACAAGCAGAAACCCACAAATGATGACAAGAATTAACTCTCTGGTTCCAAATCCCCAGTTGGCAATGTTCAAACGGCTCATAATGGGCGCCTTATCGTAGGACCTGAACTCGTCCGCCATCTTTGACTTTTAAATGTCTGGTTTAGAACGTCTAGACCTTCGAAACGTCAATCCAGAGTGTGTTGTCTGTTACAGGCATTCAACTTGCTGCACAAACAGAAAGAAAGATAGAGAAATAAAGTTCAGAAAACGAAATAAAAACAAATAGTAGAAAACTTGAGAAGTTGAAAAAAAAACATTTCATTGTTTTTATAAACACAACTTTTGCTAGTGTACTCGAGCATGTCTATTTTGCTAAGCTCTCATGCACAGTCACAAAAAATACCTCAAAATAACGACAAAACTCTGTAGCACAGACCAAGTGTTGGTTGTAACCACAGAGATGCGATGTCTGAGAAAAGCGCTTGGGTGTGACCAGAAAAGACAGCATCATAAATGATTGAGTTATTTGCGGGTCATCATCATTGCACTCCGAACATGTCCATATGTGCTCAGATACCCTCCTCAGCAAGTTTCCTAGTTTCCAGCGACTGACGACTCCAGTTCTGTGTTTATTGATAAGTCTTCTTACACGTCCACTAAGTTTCTCGTTTCTGGCTGCGCCCATCTTAACTCCCATCTCTTTCATCCGAAGGAGTGGCGTGGACTCATAGTTGTCGAAGTTCTCTGCTCTTCCCACATCTCGGAGAGCATTGATGTTGTCCGCCCGATCCATTCATTGGTTGACCATCCTCAACAACGCAGCTAGCCAACCTGTTCGCTTCTTCATTTCCCTGTACTTCCGCATGTCCAGGAGCGTAGACAAAAGTGACATTACGTATAAATGATATTATAAATATAAATATGTTATCTATATACATGATATTATTAAAGAAAGAGTAGGCATTGAACCAATCATAAGGTATATACAGAAGCAAGAAATAACCTGACTTGACCATCTAGAAAGAATGTCGTGTGAGTCATTACCATACAAAGTATATATTAAAATAGGAGAAGATGAGCAAGAAGCAGACCCAGAGTAAGATTGACAGACAACATCAAAGAAACGCAACAACATCAACTGACAATGGGTGAATCTGCCAAGAGAGCGAGAACCAGAATTTGTATCTGCCTCGACACCCGAAGGATACAAGAGGAAGTGAAGAAGAAGAGAGAGAGAGAGAGAGAGAGAGAGAGAGAGAGAGAGAGAGAGAGAGAGAAATTATGAAAGAAAGTGAAAAAAGTAATGAACCATACACTCAATGTTATGTCTGGTTAAATCGTCCCAACTCTATAGTTGTAGTTCCGATTTCAGCAAAGTAGAGGAAGGCCAGCAAATAGGAGAAACACTTCAAAGGTTCGCTGAAGATGTTTTTAGGAAACTTCTGTCACGTTCTGTTTGATTCAAGACATAAGAGCCAAGAACTCAACTATTCTTTTCATTGTTTGTGTGCTACTCAAATCACATACGACTTTCATTTATCAAAGTCTACAAATTTGGTCATCATCAAGTAGCGTGTGAGATACAAGCCATATTCGTCTTTGATGGAAAGAAGGGATCGCTCCAGGATATGACGTCATTCATTTATGAAGATTTTTCTTGGATCTTCTTCGACGAGAACTCAGGAACTTTTCTTCCAGCATTTACATTTTTGCATTGCTGATCTCTGACACGGGTGTTCTGATTGGTCTACTGTTTGTGTAGATAGAGACCATTGCTGATCTCTGACACGGGTGTTCTGGTTGGCCTACTGTTTGTGTAGATAGAGACCATTGCTGATCTCTGACATGGGTGTTCTGGTTGGCCTACTGTTTGTGTGGTTAGAGACCATTGCTGATCTCTGACACGGGTGTTCTGATTGGTCTACTGTTTGTGTGGATAGAGACCATTGGCTACAAAGTCAATCAACTAAACGGGATGTGTCAAAGTCTCGTTTTTCACCATCACGTATTTAGCTTTCTGTCCGTATGATACGTTGTGCGCATAACAGTGGAGAATTACATCACCATATGTCATCCAACAAGCTTTGTGGTTGTGTGCACAAGGCGACGCGCCAGTATCGTGGTCATGTGCATTCTGGTCTTGTCGTTGTTGCTGTATATGACCACTGCTGTTGCTGCTGAGGTAACGCCAAACGAGATAGGTCCGGAGAAATGCTTGCCAAGTTCAAGGTTGATGTTCTTGAACATAATAACATACAGTGACTCGGTAGTAACGTTGCTACTACCGCTGATCGCCATTACTGTCATGCTCTTCACGATCGTTCTGTCAATCATACACAAGTCCCGGTGGAAGAAGCTCAGTGGCCTGCCGATGCTGGAAGTCTCCGAGCTGAAACCGATCAACGATCCTAGGTGGAGCGCAGTGCGAGCTAGCGCCCAGGTTCGTGTGGATAGGCTGCTCTTTGCCTTGTCTCTGTCTTACATCATCATGAACGCACCCAGCGACGTGGCCAGACTGTACTATCTGATGCGGACTCAAAACTCAGGGAACATGAAATTGACATTCTCTGAAGGTCTTATCCGGCTGATCTTCCAGCACCTCAGCCACGCCCACCATGCCTGCAAGTTTTGGATCTTCGTGGTCGTCAGTAGAAACTTTACCAAGAACCTCAGACAAACTTTGGTGGACGTTACCAAGTGTATATGTTAGTCGTGGCTTATATCTTGGTGGTTGTCTGTGCTAACCATGGCTCATATCCTTGTGTGTGTATGTGATAGTCATGGTTCCTATCTTGGTGGGTGTCTGTGATAGCCATGGCTCAAATCTCGGTGTATATCCGTGCTAGTCGTAGCTCATATCTCAGTGGGAGTCTGTGATAGACATGGCTGATATCTTGGTGGGTGTATCTGCTGGCCATGGTTCATATCTTGGTGTGTGTCTGTGTTGGCCATGGTTCATATCTTGGTGTATATCCGTGCTAGCCATGGCTCATATCTTAGTGGGTGTATGTGCTGGCCAAGGTTCATATCTTGGTGTATTTCAGTGCTAGCCATGGTTCATATCTTAATGTGTTTCAGTGCTAGCCAAGGTTCATATCTTAGTGTATATCCGTGCTAGCCATGGCTCATATCTTAATGTGTTTCAGTGCTAGTCATGGTTCATATCTTGGTGTGTTTCAGTGAAGCCATGGCTCATATCTTAATGTGTTTCTGTGCTAGCCATGGTTCATATCTTAGCTCGTGTGTGTGCTAGCCATGGCTCATATCTTGGTGTGTGTCATGTTAGTCATATCTCATATCTTGGTGTGTGTCCTGTTAATCATGTCTCATATCTTTGTGTGTGTGTGTTTAGTCATATCTCATATCTTAGTGTGCATCTGTGTTAGTCATGTGTCATATCTTCGTGCGTGCATGTCTGTGTTAGTCATATCTCATATCTTTGTGTGCATGTCTATGTTAGTCATATCTCATATCTTAGTGTGCATGTCTATGTTAGTCACATCTCATACCTTTGTGTGTGTGCATGTCTATGTTAGTCATGTCTCATATATTTGTGTGTATGCCCATGCTAGTCACATCTCATATCTTAACGTGTGCCTGTCTATGTTAGTCACATCTCATACCTTTGTGTGTGCATGTCTATGTTAGTCATGTCTCATATATTTGTGTGTATGCCCATGTTAGTCACATCTCATATCTTAACGTGTGCCTGTCTATGTTAGTCATGTCTCATATCTTTGTGTGTTTGTGTTTAGTCATATCTCATATCTTTGTGTGTGTAGCTGTGTTAGTCATATCTCATATTTTAGACATGTCTCTGTTAGTCACATCCCCTATCTTTGTGAGTGCGTGTTTATGTTAGTCATGTCTCAATTCTTTGTGTGTGCATGACTGTGTTTAGTCATATCTCATATCTTAGTGTGTGTATCTGTGTTAGTCATATCTCATATCTTGGTGTGTGTCAGTGTTAGTCATGCCTCATATCGTTGTGTGCATGTCAGTGTTAGTCACCTCTAGTGACTCGGGCAGATGGTGCTCGTAAACCTGGGAGGGCCGACCATCTGAGGGCAGAGTCCCCCTACGGAAAATACATTCTACTGCCTTGCATGAAGATTGGGGACAATCAAAGGCTAAGGAAAGCAGCCCTGAATAAAATGATGGCTGAAATCGGATGCACTGGGCCAATGGCGCAGAACACAGTGCAACGTTTTAACAGGTATTCAATCAGGGTGGATCTAACAGACTCTAATTATGATGTTCTGTCTGTTGGGTCGATCAATTCACTTAAACAGACAGCTGTCTTCATGTGAGAGATTGGAATCCTACTCTAATTGAGTCTTGATCGCAGAGAGAGAGAGAGAGAGATAGAGAGAGAATATCGACAGTGCTGGTCCAATGGGAGAGAGAGAGAGAATATCGACAGTGCTGGTCCAATGGGAGAGAGAGAGAGAGAGAATATCGACAGTGCTGGTCCAATGAGAGTGAGAGAGAGAATATCGACAGTGCTGGTCCAATGACAGAGAGAGAGAATATCGACAGTGCTGGTCCAATGGGAGAGAGAGAGAGAGAGAGAGTATCGACAGTGCTGGTCCAATGAGAGAGAGAGAGAGAGAATATCGACAGTGCTGGTCCAATGAGAGAGAGAGAGAGAGAGAGAGAGAGAGAGAGAGGGAATATCGACAGTGCTGGTCCAATGACAGAGAGAGAGAATATCGACAGTGCTGGTCCAATGGGAGAGAGAGAGAGAGAGAGTATCGACAGTGCTGGTCCAATGAGAGAGAGAGAGAGAGAATATCGACAGTGCTGGTCCAATGAGAGAGAGAGAGAGAGAGAGAATATCGACAGTGCTGGTCCAATGGTCGCTGACTCCTTGGGCAAGCTGAACTTTGGTGCTCTTTCGTAACGAACTCTCTCTCTCGCTCTCTCTCTCTCCAACTCTCCTGATTTATATATATATATGTATGTATATATATATATATATATATATATATATATATATATAGAGAGAGAGAGAGAGAGAGAGAGAGAGAGAGAGTAGTAGTAGTAGCCTCCGTCAGTCATAGTTGACTATGGATTTTTTAGCGCCCCTAGAAATGTTATTTTTTCTTTTCTTTTCTTTCGTCGTGTATTATCTTTCTCTATGAATCTGTCTGCTTCTTCTTTGAGGTGAACCTTTAGTGTGTGTTTCCAGAGATTGCAGTCTGCAGCTTTGTCTTCCCATGCTGCAGGGTTTATGTTCAGAGTTTTCATGTCGCGTTTACACACATCTACAAATCAAAGTTTTGGGCGCCCCTTAGTTCTTTTACATATTTATTATAAATATATAATATCCATAAGCACTTGGGTAGCCCCTGGCAACTGTCAGAGTTTCCGATACCTTGAGCCAGCACTGAGCATCGATGCCACTTCCAAGAGAATCCTTGCTCAGAGCCGCCAACTGTAGCATAGTAGCTCCATTGAAAGTGTCACATAAACACCGAGGGAAAGACAAGGAACTAAGAAAACACGTTGCGAGAAAATGAAGGACACTCCGGAAAAGAAACCACTGCTACTTAGCAGTTACCATCAGATGAAACAACATCAGTTATAGATGTGGCTGTGACTGACGTTCTTAAATAGTGTTCAGTCAAAACAAATGTGTTTTCTCCTGACTTATCAACCTAGATCCAGCCTGCCGAAGACGGAGTGTGTCAGCCACAGCGCAGGGTTAGGGAAAACAATCAGAACACACATCCATATATGAGTATGGACCATGCGACCAGCTCATAGTCGCAGCAAAACATCAACAGCAGCTTTAATAGCCGTTAGATGCTACCAGATCTGTTAGCAACTGTCACTAACCTTCTAGCCGTCCGATCCTACCAACTGTCACTAACCTTCTAGCCGTCCGATCCTACCAACTGTCACTAACCTTCTAGCCGTCCGATCCTACCAACTGTCTCTTACCTTCTAGACGTCCGATCCTACCAACTGTCACTTACCTTCTAGCCGTCCGATCCTACCAACTGTCACTAACCTTCTAGACGTCCGATCCTACCAACTGTCACTTACCTTCTAGCCGTCCGATCCTACCAACTGTCACTAACCTTCTAGCCGTCCGATCCTACCAACTGTCACTAACCTTCTAGACGTCCGATCCTACCAACTGTCACTAACCTTCTAGCCGTCCGATCCTACCAACTGTCACTAACCTTCTAGCCGTCCGATCCTACCAACTGTCACTTACCTTCTAGCCGTCCGATCCTACCAACTGTCACTAACCTTCTAGCCGTCCGATCCTACCAACTGTCACTAACCTTCTAGCCGTCCGATCCTACCAACTGTCTCTTACCTTCTAGACGTCCGATCCTACCAACTGTCACTAACCTTCTAGACGTCCGATCCTACCAACTGTCACTTACCTTCTAGACGTCCGATCCTACCAACTCTGCTACCAACTTTCACTTTCCTTCGAGTCGCGATATTTAAACACTAAACTATAAATATCTTGAACAAAATGAAAGCCGTTTAATTATGTCACGAGATGAGGCGTTAATATCTTTACAATATAGAACATTGATCACTTACAGAGATAGAACAAAATTAAAGCCGTTTAATTATGTCACGAGATGAGGCGTTAATATATTTACAATATAGAACATTGATCACTTCCAGAGATAGAACAAAATCGTCGAACAAGTTCTAGCAGATACGGAAATCCACGTTTCCAGATCGTCTCTGTAACTAACAATGACAACGAGTAATTCGCTACAAAATAAGTGTACCAACTTTATATGTCGTGTTAATTCTATAAAGTGCGTATGGTTACGATTCGACACGTTATTGTGTTTCAGTCGTCTCGTCTGGAATTCGTTTTGTTATGCCAGATTGTATTTACGACATTAGTCACGTGCGTGTCATGGAAAGTGTAATGCTACTTAAAGTTTCATTATTTTTTCTTCTTTAATTCTCTTAGCGGTTAAGACAACCTTTATACATTGCATTTATAGTTTCAATTTATTTGTGGTTTTGTCTTAATTAAAAGTTAACAATTCTTCATCATCAAGAATCATGTCCTTTGCAGAACTTTGTATTCACCACAATCCGACTGAAATAATCTGTCTCTAGCCGGATCTCTCATTTATTGTTGTTTGTCATGTTTAGTGTCTCTTTGATGTACTGAAAGCAATTTCTTGTTGGGCTGCCCCTGATGCACCGCCCAGTAACCATGCTTTAAATTATTGTTATTTCTAATCCGATGTGTCTTTTGACGTGACCATAGTATTTTCATTTCCTCTGTAGAATGGTGTTTATAAGCCAGTTCTTTCTAATGTTTAGAATGATACATGTCTTCATTGCTCTCTTTCATTGTCCAATGTATCTTTAGGATTTTCCTGTAGCATTTTGTTTCGAATGAATCGATTTTTTCCCTTGTTATTTACGAGATTACCCATGATTCACAATCATATGCTGCTATCAAAAAGTTGCATGTCCTCAGTAATTTTAGTAGTTGTATTGACCACACCTTGCTAGTATTGTGCCACACTGGTTCTTCGTGGCGTTTCAATTGTACGTTGCAATTCAAGGTCGAGTATAAATTAAGTGAACTCAAGAGTTCACAAGGCCATGTGTGAAACAATGAACATCACGTGACCAGCGAGAAAAATTTGTAGGGGGGAATCGAGACAAGGAGTATCAGAATTACTATCTTGAGTAGACATGGGAACAGAACGAGCTGTACAACGTGTAAGATGACACTATTTTGAGTAGACATGGGAACAGAGTGAGCTGTACAACGTGTAAGATGACACTATCTTGAGTAGACATGGGTACAGAACGAGCTGTACAACGTGTAAGATGACACTATCTTGAGTAGACATGGGAACAGAACGAGCTGTACAACGTGTAAGATGACACTATTTTGAGTAGACATGGGAACAGAGTGAGCTGTACAACGTGTAAGATGACACTATCTTGAGTAGACATGGGTACAGAACGAGCTGTACAACGTGTAAGATGACACTATCTTGAGTAGACATGGGAACAGAGTGAGCTGTACAACGTGTAAGATGACACTATCTTGAGTAGACTTGGGAACAGAACGAGCTGTCCAACGTGTAAGATGACACTATCTTGAGTAGACATGGGAACAGAGCGAGCTGTACAACGCGTAAGATGACACTATCTTGAGTAGACATGGGAACAGAGTGAGCTGTACAACGTGTAAGATGACACTATCTTGAGTAGACATGGGAACAGAGTGAGCTGTCCAACGTGTACGATGACACTATCTTGAGTAGATATGGGAACAGAGTGAGCTGTACAACGTGTAAGATGACACTATCTTGAGTAGACATGGGAACAGAGTGAGCTGTACAACGCGTAAGATGACACTATCTTGAGTAGACATGGGAACAGAGTGAGCTGTACAACGCGTAAGATGACACTATCTTGAGTAGACATGGGAACAGAACGAGCTGTCCAACGTGTAAGATGACACTATTTTGAGTAGACATGGGAACAGAACGAGCTGTCCAACGTGTAAGATGACACTATTTTGAGTAGACATGGGAACAGAACGAGCTGTCCAACGTGTAAGATGACACTATCTTGAGTAGACATGGGAACAGAACGAGCTGTCCAACGTGTAAGATGACACTATTTTGAGTAGACATGGGAACAGAGTGAGCTGTACAACGTGTAAGATGACACTATCTTGAGTAGACATGGGAACAGAGTGAGCTGTACAACGTGTAAGATGACACTATCTTGAGTAGACATGGGAACAGAACGAGCTGTCCAACGCGTAAGATGACACTATTTTGAGTAGACATGGGAACAGAGTGAGCTGTACAACGCGTAAGATGACACTATCTTGAGTAGACATGGGAACAGAGTGAGCTGTACAACGCGTAAGATGACACTATCTTGAGTAGACATGGGAACAGAACGAGCTGTCCAACGTGTAAGATGACACTATTTTGAGTAGACATGGGAACAGAACGAGCTGTCCAACGTGTAAGATGACACTATCTTGAGTAGACATGGGAACAGAGTGAGCTGTCCAACGCGTAAGATGACACTATCTTGAGTAGACATGGGAACAGAGTGAGCTGTCCAACGCGTAAGATGACACTATCTTGAGTAGACATGAGAGCAGAGTGAGCTGTCCAACGTGTAAGATGACACTATCTTAAGAAGACAGAGCAGAGTGAGCTGTCCAATGTGTAAGATGACACTATCTTAAGAAGACAGAGCAGAGTGAGCTGTCCAACATGTAAGATGACACTATCTTAAGAAGACAGAGCAGAGTGAGCTGTCCAATGTGTAAGATGACACTATCTGTGTAACTGGGTAGCTCTTCTCTTTTCCCCATTCTCTAGCATGTCACCGACGAACAACAGCAACCAACCGTAGACTGCAAAGGCGTTGAACCAGCACACGAGCACCAAGGACTCCCCCAACTGTGATGTCAGAATAGAAGGATTTGACCTCGTCTTCGCCTTGATATCGCCCACATGGTCGGTTACTGGAACCCGGAACTCCTGCAACTGGATAGGCTCGTGAGATCAGCGCCCTCACCCACTGACCTGTTGCGCCCACCTAGGGGTTGACCAAGACTTCTCACTTCTTGGTCGTGCTAGGAACAGACTGCTGTAGATTCAAGCCAGGCTCCTTGAGACTTGAGCCCGCCTTGTGGTGCAGTTGGACTGCCCGGACAGATTCACTCAGAACCTGCCTCCCCGTGGCCCCCGATTGGATTAGACTTGACTTCACGTTGTGATGATAGTGACCTGCGACACCAACATCAAGCAGAGGCTACTTACCTTTTTGTTTCACACAACAATTGAATATGTCCTAGAAATTCTTACTGTCATTATGACACAGATTGACAGGCTGGAGACAATACAGAATGAAGCTATGCGCATTATCTTGGGGTGTATGAGGGTCACTCCCTGTGTAGCAATGAGGTATCTTCTTGAGTTTGCAAATATGGATGACAAGATCAAGATCTGTAGGGCACGAGCATACCTGAAGATAAGTATAGATAAAGAGCATCCATTTCACCATGAGCTCCACACAGGGAAAGCAGTCAGGCTAAAAAGAGGCAAATTATGAGTGGGTTGAGCAGATGTTGTCATCAAACAAGTCTGTGGGTTTACCAACATTAATGCTGGCAAGGAGTGGATACCGGTGCCTACATCATTCAGGGGGACATTTTCGTGTATTGTCACACTTAAGGAAATGTAGGGAACAGAACTTAGTCATGGTCAATGCAAAGGTCAACGGTCTCATCTGGGATAACACTGATGTGAAAGATATAGTCCTCTGTACAGCAAGATCTGTAAAACGGCACAAAATAAGTGCGCATGGGCATTTACAGCTCGCTCGGCAGGCAGAATAGTCAAAGAAGACTGGTGCATACGTTATGACCACGAGTAGCATGACAATGGAGGTGATGGCAGCGACCCGGGCATTCATCAGGTTAGAGTCACAAGACTGCACCCATGCCTGCATACTGAGTGATTTGATGAGCATGATTAAAAAGAAAGTGGAGGTGGGATCTGTACATATGCTATGGGTAGAGTCATTGCAGAAGTAAAAAATAAGTAGGGTCACCTTTGTCTATGTCCATGGGCATGCGGGATATCAGGGAAATGAAAGACGAGACAGCTTGGCTAGCTGCGCTGTCATTGAAGTCGGTCAACCAATGGATCAGGCAGACATCATTAATGCCTTCCGAGATGTGGGAAGGGCACAATACTTCGACAACTATGAGTCCACATCATTCCTTCAGATGAAAGAGATGGGAGTTAAGATGGGCACAGCCAGAAACAAGAAACTTAGCGGGCTTATCAGAAGACTTATCAACCAACACAGAACTGGAGTCAGCAATTACTGGACACTGCGGGACTTGCTAAGGAGGGAATCTGAGCACCTATGGACATGATCGGAGTGCAATGATGATGACTCGCGATTAACTCAAAACATGACACACACACACACATCACATTTATGGGGCTTCTCTCCTGCATGTAATCTCTTGTATATTTAGGTATCATCTCCAAAAAAACACTGACACCACACATCAGATTTGAAAGATTTATCTCCTGTATGTGTTCTTGTGTGTTCTGTTAGAATGTTACTGGGAGCAAATCTTACACCACACACATCACATTTATAAGGCTTCTCTCCTGTATGTTTTCTCTTGTGTTCCTTTAGACTGCCACTTTCAGTAAATCTTACACCACGCACATCACATTTGTAAGGCTTCTCTGTTTTCTCTTGTGTCTGTAATAGGAAACTTTAAACAGAGCATCACAGCTGGAGACAATATGATCATCATCAGAAGACCCATCAAGTGTTTCAGCTGTTAGCTTCTAGACACTCTAAGGGAGGTGAGACTTGGGTCATGACTTCCAGGTGTCAACCTCCTACTGCATTGAACTTGAAGCCTTACACTATATTCAGCATACAATAACTAAGCTTATTTGGTGCAACACTTCATATAGAATCTACTATCTGGACTCATCCACACATGACTGCCTTAGCTTTAACCGAGTACATTGATGTATTCTTCATGGTGGTAGCTGTCTAAAATGGTCAATATTATATGTGACATCCTTTATATACACTCACATGCACAATGCTTTGTCCTGGAGTTACTTGGCATGATCTGGGTGCTCAGTAGCTGATAACATTACATCAGATTAGGAACTCCACTCCTCTAACTGTTGGGACTACAAATGTGGGGTATAGCTCATGTACGGTCAGTGATGTAGCTTCTTATTGTCTGAGCCTAGAATATTTAAGGATTAAACTGTTGATGAATACTAAGTTGACTTAAGTGGGAGTCATGAGCAGTCTGTGTGTAAATTTGGATTTAATCACCTAATCGTCTGAGCCTCAGATCATGCTGGGATTGTTGAAATGTCTCAACTTCATTGCATGACACTCTTTCAGCCGACTCAGCATAAGCTTTCATTACTCTTGTTTACATTTACCCCTTAATTCAAAACCTCTTTCATAGGATATAGAGGCCATTAGCAAAGTCTTTCCTCAATGTTTTCTCTTGTACATTGTTAGATGGCCACTTTGAGTATAGCTTACATCACAAAAACACATTTGTAAGCCTTCTCTCCTGTATGTTTTCTCTTGTGCATAGTTAGATTGCTATAATGAGCAAAACTAACACCACACACATCACATTTGTAAGGCTTCTCTCCTGTATGTTTTCTCATATGCGTTGTTAGATTGCTACGTCGAGCAAAACTTACACCACACACATCACATTTGTAAGGGTTCTCTCCTGTATGTATTCTCATGTGCACTATTAACGTGCTACTTTGAGTATAATTTCTACCACACACATTACATTTGTAAGGCTTTTCTCCTGAATGTTTTCTCTTGTGTTTTATTAGATTTCCAGTTTGTGTAAAACTAACACCACACACATCACATTTGTAAGGCTTCTCTCCTGTATGTTTTCTCATATGCGTTGTTAGATTGCTACGTTGAGTAAAACTTACACCACACACATCACATTTGTAAGGGTTCTCTCCTGTATGTATTCTCTTGTGCACTATTAACGTGCTACTTTGAGTATAATTTCTACCACACACATTACATTTGTAAGGCTTTTCTCCTGAATGTTTTCTCTTGTGTTTTGTTAGATGTTCAATTTGTGTAAAACTAACACCACACACATCACATTGGTAAGGCTTCTCTCCTGTATGTTTTCTCTTGTGTTTTGTTAGATGTCCAGTTTGTGTAAAACTAACACCACACACATCACATTTGTAAGGCTTCACTCCTGTGTGTTGTCTCATGTGCGTCATTAGATTGCCACGATGAGTAAAACTTACACCACACACGTCACATGTGAAAGGCTTCTCTCCTGTATGTTTTCTCTTGTGTATTGTTAGATGGCCACTTCGATCAAAACTAACACCACACACATCACATTTGTAATGCTTCTCTTGTGTATGTTTTCTCTTGAATGTTCTCAGTTCTGTACCTAGATAATCATCACAACGAGTCAAATAAACTTGACACTGAAACAGCTTCTCTGTCCCTATTACTTGTCTAGGATTACTGTTATTTACCACCTGGAGATTAGTATCTTGACTGCAGCCATCACCTTGACCTGCCTGAGAAGAAGCAGAGATTAAAATATAAAAATAAATCATCAATTTAAATGTTGAAGTGGGATGTAACTCTTATAGTCTAAAATATTGTCTTTGTTTATTTTGAAGCTTTGAATTGTGGGAATAAAACTATAACATTTGTATGTGACAATCTAAATCATGGCTGGCCAACCCTGTGGGCCAAGTAATGGCTCCACATACATTTGTGAGCAAACTTTTTTTGCCGTGAATGTTATTAAGAATAAATTACGTTCAACTATTACAGATTCACATTTTTCCTATATACTTGATTTATGCACATCAAAAGTGACACCTAATATTGAGATATTGTTAAATGAAAAGCAAGTTAAAAAATTACATTAAATTAACATTACAGGTCTTTAAAGCTTCAAGACTATAAGACAAGTTTAACGAGTTTTTCTATAATAATTCAAAATGTTTTCTGTAATGAATAAAATAAGTTACATGATTATATGAATAACTGGATTACTTTTAAAACATTACGCTTTATATATCAGTCATACACTTACCTGAATACTTGACTAATATTCATATAATACTGTAGTTTACATTCAAAATAGTTATTAATATAAATTTAGTTAGATGGTCCTTCATATTAAAAAATATCAATTTATTGGCCCAAGCTCAAAACAGTATGGTCACCCCTGATCTAAATGTGTGACTGACTCTGTTGTGCACGCATTAGTAACATAAATATCTTAATATCAATAAATGACTTCAACTGTTGTTAGCTGTAATTGTGTACTTTACCTCAGCATTATCAATATAGACAAAAGGTCCATGCTCAGGGCAACTTCCTTCAAATTTCTGCTGACATTTCTCACAATCTGAACAAAGAAATGGATCATCAATGCAGTGGTTTTAACATACAGACTGACAAAGATGGCAATGTGAAATGAGATACAAAGTGTAAAATAATTGTCAACATGAACTGACCAAGTAAAAACATACATACTCAAGTTGTCAATTAGATAAAACTTACATAGAAAACTGTCATTATCAGGACAGGAAAGAGATGAAGAATTAGTCTGTTCCATCTTAATAACAGTGGACACATCACTTTCTTCCTCTCTGTTTGCTTCCTTCTTTACTGTCTGACCCTGCAAATATTATTTTGTACATTTAGAACACATCACAAGTAAAATAAAATAGAATTATGGGAGCACATATACATATACAGCTGGGTAAATCAGACAGACATCAATGGTAATAGGAAACTCTTTACACAGAGTTTCACGGCAGGAGGCAATCTGATCATCAGAAATAGACCCAGTGAGCACATGTTTCTTACCTTTAACTTCATGACACTCTAGGGGAGGCTTGTCCACCTGGGTCATGACTCCCAGGTGTCATCCTCCAGCTGCACTGAACTCTAAGGCTTACAAAATATTCAGTATATGATAACTAACTACACTTTGTGCAAAAATTCTGATCTATTTTATTGTCTATACTAGGTTGTACATGGCTGTCCCAGTTTTAATCTGACACACTAGTAGCAACAATCTAAAATAGCTCGTATTTTTGCAATGCCTTTCACTCATATCAGAATCAGTGTTGCCTCAGTTCTGTGTTGAGATCCTTCTGTTTGGCTAGTTTAAATATATGCTGTTCCTCCATTGTGATTTCCATTAGGATGATGTGGGTTATATGTGGTGTGTAAAGTGCCAGTAAATGTACAGATGCATCTTAGATCTTTTGATGCACTCTAGGTACTTTTCTCATCCTGGAAGGTCAACTGCCATCACATTATTGTTCACTATGTCCAGCATCATTATTCCTGTTGTTTTGCTCAGGAGGTACAGCCTGATCAGCTCTTTAGAAATAGATGTTTGCTGTAGCTGGTTGAACTTTACTGTTGGCCTGCATTTGTACCTCATCTACAGAGGCAGCCAGTTCATGCAGTACTTTGTTGTGTTGCCATGTGTATCATCTTTTGTCTAGTGCTGTCTTGCATAAGAATAGAACATGACTGTTACCTGTCTTCTATTGCATAGAGAGCAGTGGCTGTCATCTGTCTATTGGTAGAAGGTCAGACATAGATCTGATTATGTAGCTGAGCCACATTACATTCCATGTTAGTGTCCTCTACAAGGTCTCATCCCACGTGGTCCGCCAACCTTTCTCACAAGGTCCACCTTCCCCTATCTGATGGAGAGGCTCTGTGACTTCTTTAGTTTATTCTTCTTCTGTGATCATGGCTCATTCAGACTAGGATTCCAGACTCTCTTATGAATGCAGCTGTATGTTTAAGTGATTCGGTTGCCCCGTATAGTTATCTTCGAGGGAGGTGGGTGTGGACCACATTGTCCTTCTCGGGCAATCCTGTAGAACATGTTTTGTCGTCATGTTATCCAGTGTACAATGGCATAGGCTGGTAGTTCCTTTTTAGAGTTTGGTGAACATGTGGTTTCTCCTTCTGTGGTCTCTCATTCAAGATGGGTTCATCTATGTATTCAGGCATCCTTCAGCCATGGCTCTCTTCTGACGCTAGAACTGTGGTGTCATCAATGAATGCTTTTAGTTGTGGCTTGCATCATCCAGCTGCAAGGTTTAGTCCTTTAGCAACTCACTCTATAGTTTTCAGGATTACATGGAACACCATTATGAATAGTATGAGTGAAACTGTACAATCCACAGCAATGTTGACTTGTAATTCTATTCAGTTGCTTGTATATTTCCAAGTGGAAAAAAGGCACTGTGAACCCGGTGAAAAACAGTTTGATCACAGGTGTCACAATTTGGGGAACATGCTACAATCCAAGAGCCTACCAAATCATCTGATGTGGAACTGATCCATATGTGTTGGCAATGTCCAGCTATATTAGGTATAGATTTAGCTTTTTACTTTGTATCACCTCCCATATCATTGTCACATGCTTCATGCATACCAAGGACACCTCCCTTCTGTATGGCAGTATTTATGTACCAATTTTCTATGAGGTACAAGGTGAGTCTTCTTTAAAGAGAAGAAAATGTTCCCTTTGACATTCAATATGGAGATTGTCTGAACTGCTTCATTTCTTTTGCATTCTGTTCCTTTTGGATGTACACTCCATTGGCCTTCTCCCATTCCTGACTTACAAGCTGCCTTTTCCATGCACTCCTGAATAGTCAGTGTAGTCACTTCAGTACCTCTTGGCATCGTATGTAGACCAGATACAAAATGTTGTTTGGACCTGGGATAAGTTGTCATAGGCTCTCTCACAATCTGGTTATTCAAGTTGGTCTTGAGTAGATTCTTAAAGAATATTTCTCTGGCCCTCTTGGCATCGTATGTAGACCAGATACAAAATGTTTGGACCAGGGATAAGTTGTCATAGGCTCTCTCACAATCTGGTTATTCAAGTTGGTCTTGAGTGGATTCTTAAAGAATATTTCTCTGGCCCTCTTGGCATCGTATGTAGACCAGATACAAAATGTTTGGACCAGGGATAAGTTGTCATAGGCTCTCTCACAATCTGGTTATTCAAGTTGGTCTTGAGTGGATTCTTAAAGAATATTTCTCTGGCCCTCTTGGCATCGTACGTAGACCAGATACAAAATGTTGTTTGGACCAGGGATAAGTTGTTATAGGCTCTCTCACAATCTGGTTATTCAAGTTGGTCTTGAGTGGATTCTTAAAGAATATTTCTCTGGCCCTCTTGGTTGGTTTCCTTTTCAGGTATAGTCTTTCTGCCCCATGCAGTTCAATATGTTTGGATTTTTAGTGCTGCCACACTTGATGTAACGCTTCGTTCCCTGCTTCTATAATTCTCTTTAACTGTTTCCTGGCATGATTTTTGCTTGCTGATCTCTTCTATTTGTTTCTGCTGTTTCACACTGGCCCTTTCCTTCCTTCATGCCTAATTCCTTTATGTAATAATAGTAGATTATTTCACTGATGCTTTCAAGCTTCTGAGACAAGCTCAACCATTTATGGTGGTGGTCTATGGCTTTTGCTAACGACTTGTCTAACTTCTCCCAGATTACTGTGTCACAGGTAAGAGGAAATTTGATCTTCTCTCTCTTCCAATCCATGAGATGAGTGAATAGATCATTGGACAGACTGACAGGAATATTCTCAATTCTGTTGATTGAATCCTGACTAATATCTAATCTGTCAGGACAGTGTTTAGCTACTGATGCTGTACTCCCACACCTTTTTCTGTGTATTTTCATGCCCTTCTGTGTTGAGAATTTCCTTCCACAGCTACATTGGTGTTCCAATCATTATTCTGAAATCAAAATCGTTGGTCAGTCAGAACCGTCTCTGTAAAACTGATGTGTGATTCACCATGTTCCCTCCCTTTCATTGAATTTTGTGGGCATTTGTTTTGTGATGTTTGGTTTAAAAAATGGTAAAGTACCTGGCAATGTTAATGGATCAAAATGCAGACTTGCAATTAAAATGATGACAATTAACACATGTATATATGTTCAGGGTCATAGCTATTGGGAATCATGTTGCATGTGTAACTGTCCTTGTTTTGATATAGTCTGTACAAAAACCTGTGGGTTGAATCTTGCACTTTTCATTCCAGCAGGTATTGAAATAGAGAGATAAAAAGTCAGAGAGAGAGAGAGAATTAGAGAAAGGGCAGAGAGAGAGAAGTGGAGATAAAGGTGAAGGTCATTAGTAGGCAGGGGGGAGAAGAAATGACAGAAAGCATGAAAGGCATGAAGGTAATAACAACTCATAGAAATAGCGGGCCGCACGATTTTTGTGTGGACCGAAGTGAGTTAGGTGAAGAGTGAAGTGTGAAAAATAAGTCAGTCTGAGAACTAGCGAGCACCAAGTCGGTAGCAGTCGGTAGGGTATTACCTTGGCAGGTTAATAGCCCTTAAAGTAATTGTATATAGTTTAGGTTGTTAGTTGTGTTAGTTACAGGTTAAGTTTAAATTAGCAATGACCAGGCAGGTCATAATTCGGCGCGTGGTCGCCAGATAGTGGACAGCCGTCCAGCTGTTTGTAAATAGTTTTTGTTCCGTTATGATTGCAATTAGTATCAAGTTAAGAAATATCGTGAGCAGAATGTCAGAACCCCTAACATAGGGATGTGTTAGTTTCAGGTGAAATAGCTAAATCACGAGTTTTTGAATATTTAGGGACGATGTGTCCAAGACTAGTGGTCAGTGTTAGACCATAGAAGAATTTCAATTGTGATTCTCGAAGTTAAGGAGAAATACGGGTGGAACAATGCCCGGTGCCCTTCAGTATGATTCTGAGAGTGGGGCAAGGAATGTGTGTTCTTAAATGGTGAGTAGAGTGCTCAACCAATATTTGATTGTCAATGTGAAATGGTCACGACGATGTTGTCATGTCAGGGAAACTGTTTGCCAATGTGAGCAAACAGTTAATGTTCTTATCAATGTCATCAAAGGAACAGTAAATGTTCTTCCCACAGTAGCAGACGATAAATCTGCTAAGAGGCATCAGGAGTGTCTCACTCAACGCAAAGGAACAGTAAATGTTCTTCCCACAGTAGCAGACGATAAATCTGCTAAGAGGCATCAGAGAAGTGTCTCAGTCAACGCAAAGGAACAGTAAATGTTCTTCCCACAGTAGCAGACGGTAAATCTGCTAAGAGGCATCAGAGAAGTGTCTCAGTCAACGCAAAGGAACAGTAATTGTTCTCACCACAGTAGCAGACAGTAATCTGCTAAGAGGCATCAGAGAGTGTCTCAGTAAACATAATGAACAGTCATTGTTCTCACTCAGGTGGCAGAGGTCAGTCTGCCAAGAAACATCACGAAAAGAAATTGTCAAGGCATGCGAATTAAAGTATGCAAGAATTCGTTATGTATGACCTTAAGAAGATATGTCCATCTGATAATGACACCCAGGGAGTGTCATGTTTGTGAGGAAGGTGTGTAAGGTTACACAAGAGTTTATTGTGAATTATTACTCAGTTTACGAGGAATAATCGAAGTCAGTCACATCAGTGACTGAGTGATGTTTTGTTATAATAAAGTTACGTTCATTTATATAGGTGTGTTTGTTGACTGTTGCTATCATAAGTTTCATAAGTTCTGTGAAGAACGAATTTGAGTGTCAGCGGATAAATTACACAACACGAAGTACTAACCATTTTGAATACGGCATTAGTTCACATAACGGCAGCTAGTGGCCTGAGGCTAAAGTAGGCCAGGTTACGGCGTGGTCAATGACAGTTGAGAACATGTTAAAATAGGCGGAGAGGGCAGGGGAGGAATAAGCCTGACCTAGGCCCGTCTGTAAACACAAGACAGGCAAGGGGCGCGTGCAGGCGCAGGCGACCACCACAGCCAGTGGTCAAGAAGTTGCATTCAACGACTGCAGCGTGCACTTTCCATAGAATTAGATTCTCCTTGCTTGCAGCCAAACAACGAAGCGAATGACGATTGCAAGGGGCGATCGGGTGCTCTCAATATAGCCTATTAATCAATATATTTATTACTCGCAAGAGAGAGAGTAAACTGTTACGTCTTGTGGAGGAAACTAAAACATCTGTTACATACAAAACTGTTACATTTGGCGCCGTCATCAACACAGAACGAAACTGCAGGCAGCACGTCAACAACACCAATTAAAGGGTGCAGACAACAACTGTAATCAATAGTAAAGAGATGTGATCTGTGTAGTAAAGAATGAAAATAACTATCAAAATAATTTAAAAGGAGATAGGCAAATTCCAAGGACGTCAGAGATGGTAGTATAAAATAACGAAACAACTGTAAGCAATAGTAAAGAAATTTGATCTGTGTAGTAAAGAACGGAAATAACTATTAGAATAATTTAAAAGGAGATAGGCAAATTCCAAGGACATCGAACATAAAGTGTAGATAACATAGTAATATTAGTATATTATGATGCATGTTTTTGTCCACAGGAGGAAGAGTCCTGAATGAATAAAAAGGCGCAACGACAAGGAAAAAGAACAATAAAATACAGGAATGACAAAAGACAAATATAGGGGTAAATAAGAAGGGAAAAGAGGGACAGACAGACAGGACACAAGGGGAAGGTAGAGAGTTGACAGTCGTAGTTCTTTTCCACAGGGTAGAGAAGGACAAACAGAGGATTTTGTGAAATATATATCAAACTGTTTTTTTTTCTCTGTTGGTGACAGATGATTTTGTGAAATATATATCAAACAGTTGTTTTTCTCTGTTGGTGACAAACAGATGATGATTTTGTGAAATACATATCAAAAATTTTTTTGTTGGTAACAAACAGATGAGTTTGTGAGATACATGTCAAACATTTTTGTTCTGTTGGTAACAAACAAGTTATGAATTGATAAGTTACATGCCAAATATCAATTTTCTTTTTGTATGTTGGATAACAAACAGATTGTGAATCTATGAGATATAGGTCAAACAAATTTTTTTGTTGGCATGTGCAAACCAGAATTGTATCTGATAACAAACGAAGTATGAATCGATGAGATATAGGTAAAGAAAAAGATTTGTGTGTGTGTATGTGTGCACAAACCAGAAGTGTGATTGGGAGAATACGAGTGATAAACGTATGATATGCAAGAAAAACAAAAGTTGGTGTGACTTAAATAAATAGTAAAGATTATTGGGGAAAATAAGTAGAATATAAATGGAAGGAGTAAGTCAAGAAATGTATATGTGGCAAGCTATGCAGAAAGTGGGGGAGGCAGTAGAGAGACTAGGAAATAGTTTACAGGTGCAACAGATAGTGGGAAGGGTTCCAGTATTTCAAGGAGACCCAGAGACATTTGAAGGATGGGCAAATGCCATCGAATATTGGTGCAAAAGTAAGAAAATGGAACAAAGGGAATGGAAGGAACTAGCGTTAGCTACAAGCCAAGGAGGAGTAGCAAATTGTGTGAGAAGAAGAATTGAAGAAATGGAGAATGAAACATGGTATGAATTTAGAGCATACCTAAGTAATAGGTACACAAAGATTAAAGATTGGCGGCATGCAATGATGAAATTGACAACATTACAGCAGTTCATGAAGGAGTCAATACAAGAGTATGGAGATAGAATGGTAGAGACAGCACAACAGGCGTTTGGACAAGGCATAGATACAGAGCATATAAGGAACTTGTTAGTGACAACATTTATAACAGGGTTAAGGAACAAAGGGTTAAAAGTGATGTTGGCCAGGAGAGCATTAACAACAATATCACAGGCAATAAATGCAGCAATAGAAGAAGAGAGTATAACAAATAGATTTGATGAGGAGCAGAGACAAAATAGAGAGGAAAGAGAAATAGATAGGCAGGAAAGCGCCATGGAATTAGATCATGTAAGGACTATGAACAATGGACATAGAGATAGACAGGTAGTAAACGTTGTGCAGGAAACAAGGATATGCTATAGATGTGGTAGGAAAGGACACATAATGAGATATTGCAGAGAAGGAATAGTTAGACAAAGGAGAGGAGAGAGATATCAGTGGCAGGGAGAAGGAAGGAGTACTCAGAAAGGCAGGAGGTTCTAAGTACAAATAAAAGGCCTGAACAATTCGGCATGTACGATAGAAGGGAAGACCCATGTTCCTGAATAGTATAGATAGATAGACAGACGTTTAGAGCTATTGTGGACACAGGAGCAATAGGAAGAGGTAATAAAGAGATAAAGAAAAAAAAATTTAAGATAGAGAGAGAAGTGAAAGGGCAACGACGTATAAGTAGGGTTGGAAAGTGTGAGATGTAGCGAAGCACTAATGGGAGATGATTTAGGCTACATAAAGAAAAGGTGATGTAGCGAAGGACTAATCTGAGGGATTAGGCTACACAGAGTAAATAGGCAACAAGTAGGGGCCTATGAGAACGAGGAAAGTAGAAAGGGTAGTCCCGGCAGTGTGTCCGGTGAAAATTAGACTACACAAACGAAATATTGTGCAAACAATAAGAGAGTATTGCAATGAGCAATGTAGGAATAGGAAGAGTGACAGAGTAGAAAGGGCAGAGAGAGAAAGAGAGAGTATATGTAAGAAACGGGGGATATGTGACAAAGAAGGGTTAGACAGGACGAGACAAGTTTATGTGTTGTCAGAGATAAACGAGGGACTAACCTGGTCTGCGGGTTCCATGGGGCCCGTAGTGGAATCCGGAGACAAGGGGACGACATAGACTATCAGAGACAAGGTGTAGGGGGGAGAAGATAGAGTAGATAATAGATAAATATCAGAGATCGTTGAGGTGGTTCCAAAATAGAGTAAGAAATAGAATAGTGAATATATAGGGTAGTACGTAGGAGTCGTTAGAATGTAGCAACGACTTCGGAAGAATAGGGGCATTGAAATAGAGAGATAAAAAGTCAGAGAGAGAGAGAATTAGAGAAAGGGCAGAGAGAGAGAAGTGGAGATAAAGGTGAAGGTCATTAGTAGGCAGGGGGAGAAGAAATGACAGAAAGCATGAAAGGCATGAAGGTAATAACAACTCATAGAAATAGCGGGCCGCACGATTTTTGTGTGGACCGAAGTGAGTTAGGTGAAGAGTGAAGTGTGAAAAATAAGTCAGTCTGAGAACTAGCGAGCACCAACTCGGTAGCAGTCGGTAGGGTATTACCTTGGCAGGTTAATAGCCCTTAAAGTAATTGTATATAGTTTAGGTTGTTAGTTGTGTTAGTTACAGGTTAAGTTTAAATTAGCAATGACCAGGCAGGTCATAATTCGGCGCGTGGTCGCCAGATAGTGGACAGCCGTCCAGCTGTTTGTAAATAGTTTTTGTTCCGTTATGATTGCAATTAGTATCAAGTTAAGAAATATCGTGAGCAGAATGTCAGAACCCCTAACATAGGGATGTGTTAGTTTCAGGTGAAATAGCTAAATCACGAGTTTTTGAATAGTTAGGGACGATGTGTCCAAGACTAGTGGTCAGTGTTAGACCATAGAAGAATTTCAATTGTGATTCTCGAAGTTAAGGAGAAATACGGGTGGAACAATGCCCGGTGCCCTTCAGTATGATTCTGAGAGTGGGGCAAGGAATGTGTGTTCTTAAATGGTGAGTAGAGTGCTCAACCAATATTTGATTGTCAATGTGAAATGGTCACGACGATGTTGTCATGTCAGGGAAACTGTTTGCCAATGTGAGCAAACAGTTAATGTTCTTATCAATGTCATCAAAGGAACAGTAAATGTTCTTCCCACAGTAGCAGACGATAAATCTGCTAAGAGGCATCAGAGGAGTGTCTCACTCAACGCAAAGGAACAGTAAATGTTCTTCCCACAGTAGCAGACGATAAATCTGCTAAGAGGCATCAGAGAAGTGTCTCAGTCAACGCAAAGGAACAGTAAATGTTCTTCCCACAGTAGCAGACGGTAAATCTGCTAAGAGGCATCAGAGAAGTGTCTCAGTCAACGCAAAGGAACAGTAATTGTTCTCACCACAGTAGCAGACAGTAATCTGCTAAGAGGCATCAGAGAGTGTCTCAGTAAACATAATGAACAGTCATTGTTCTCACTCAGGTGGCAGAGGTCAGTCTGCCAAGAAACATCACGAAAAGAAATTGTCAAGGCATGCGAATTAAAGTATGCAAGGAATTCGTTATGTATGACCTTAAGAAGATATGTCCATCTGATAATGACACCCAGGGAGTGTCATGTTTGTGAGGAAGGTGTGTAAGGTTACACAAGAGTTTATTGTGAATTATTACTCAGTTTACGAGGAATAATCGAAGTCAGTCACATCAGTGACTGAGTGATGTTTTGTTATAATAAAGTTACGTTCATTTATATAGGTGTGTTTGTTGACTGTTGCTATCATAAGTTTCATAAGTTCTGTGAAGAACGAATTTGAGTGTCAGCGGATAAATTACACAACACGAAGTACTAACCATTTTGAATACGGCATTAGTTCACATAACTGCAGCTAGTGGCCTGAGGCTAAAGTAGGCCAGGTTACGGCGTGGTCAATGACAGTTGAGAACATGTTAAAATAGGCGGAGAGGGCAGGGGAGGAATAAGCCTGACCTAGGCCCGTCTGTAAACACAAGACAGGCAAGGGGCGCGTGCAGGCGCAGGCGACCACCACAGCCAGTGGTCAAGAAGTTGCATTCAACGACTGCAGCGTGCACTTTCCATAGAATTAGATTCTCCTTGCTTGCAGCCAAACAACGAAGCGAATGACGATCGCAAGGGGCGATCGGGTGCTCTCAATATAGCCTATTAATCAATATATTTATTACTCGCAAGAGAGAGAGTAAACTGTTACGTCTTGTGGAGGAAATTGTTCACTGTTAAGTAGCGAAACTGTTACATATCATTACTGTTACATTTTGTTATATAGAATTAGATTCTTCCATACGGTTACAGTATTAGCTCCTTGCCTCATAGCAAACAAGGGGATAATCAATTGCCACATTTATATTTACATTTGATACTACCAGGATCAGTAAAGTGGTGCATTGTTAATGTGCTTCAGTATACATTAAGGTGTAAAAATATAGAAAAATTAGTAGAGTCCATTATACATCCTGACATGGCAAGTTACATAGAAGAAGTAGACTAACAATCAACTGTTAAAGTGAACTTCAATGAAAGACTTGGATGCAATAGAACAGGGTTGAAGAATAACTATGATCTTTTGGAGATCCCTGTAGCAAAATAAATAGAAATGGCAGGACATTTTTAACCAGGCAGAAACAAATGCAAGTAAGTGAAAAACATAAACCAACAAATTTGAGGGAAATTTTAAATCCCCATTAGTCAAAGAGAGAAAGAAGAAATGTTGCCAGCTTGGGTCAATGAGAGAATGAGGGAATGTTGTTAGCATGGGTCAATGTGATAAAGTAAGTTAAAAAGAGAAAGAAGAAATGTCAGCCTAGGTCAATGAGAGAAAGAAGAAATGTGTCAGCCCTAGGTCAATGGGAGAAAGAGTAAATGTTGTCAGCTCTGGGTCAATGAGAGAAAGAAGAAATGTTTCAGCCCTAGGTCAATGGGAGAAAGAGTAAATGTTGTCAGCTCTGGGTCAATGTGATAAAGTAAGTTAAAAAGAGAAAGAAGAAATGTCAGCCTAGGTCAATGAGAGAAAGAAGAAATGTGTCAGCCCTAGGTCAATGGAAGAAAGAGTAAATGTTGTCAGCTCTGGGTCAATGGGAGAAAGAAAGAAAAATGCAAACTGCCTAGATCAATGAAAGAAAGTAGATCAATGAGAAAAATTGAGTGTTTTCAGTCTGAGTCAACTTCAGAAAGTAGGTCAATGAGAAAAAGAAGAATTGTCAGCCTAGGTCAATGTTGTCAGTCTGGGTAACATGAGAGAAAGGCAAAAATGTTGACAGCCTAGGTCAATGTTGACAGTCTGGGTAACATGAGAGAAAGGCAAAAATGTTGTCAGCCTAGACCACTGAAAGAATATAGGTCTTTAAGATAAGGAAGAAATGTTGTCAGCCTAGGACAATGAGAGAAAGAAGAAATGTCTGCCTGCATCAATGAGAGAAATTAGAACTTGGAGAGTTTTTAAAACACTGTCTGATGCACAATCTTTGGCTTGGAAATACAATAAATGGATAGATTCAACTCACTTCATGATCTGGCTCTTTTTTCATATTCAAGATTGGAATGTAAATCTTTGTATTCATACTTTTGACTGTCTAGGACAAAAGGTTGAAGTTTAATTATTCAGGAAATTAGAATTGTGTCATAATAAAGTTAATGAGAGATGATGATACTAATACTAGAATATAAGACTGAATAAATTTGTTGTAGGTGTATGAAAGAAAAGAAAACAAACGATGAAGTTATAAAACAAATAAAAAATGAAAAGAGAACTACTAAACACAATTAGAACAAGACAAATTATATTTTTGGGGCATGTTAAAAAGACACAACAGCCTACTAAAAGTAATATTGGAAGGGAAAATACAAGGCAAAAGAGGCAGAGCAAGACTGTCAAAATGTCTCATTGACCACATTCTTAGTCGAAGAGCCTAAGACAAAAAAATAAAAGTACAAAATGACATAGACCCTATATCATTCTGACATTCAAGTCTGGGCATTTTGTATTTGTATTGTTGTCAAATTTATGTAATAATAAGAGAATAAAAATGTGTATGTTAGGTCAATGATTCAAAGAAGAAATGTTGTTAGCCCGGGTCAATAAGAGAAAAATAAAATGTCAGCCTAGGTCATTGAAAGAAAGAAGAAATGTTGTCTTCCTTGGGTCAATGAGAGGAATGTATATCAATGACAGAATGTATATCAATGACAGAATGTATATCAATGACAGAATGTATATCAATGAGAGATTGATGAAATATTGTCAGCCTAGGTCAATGATTCAATGAAACAATGTTGTCCGCCCGATTCCTGGGTCAATGATTCAATGAAACAATGTTGTCAGCCTAGGTCAATGATTCAATGAAACAATGTTGTCCGCCTGGGTCAATGATTCAATGAAACAATGTTGTCAGCCTAGGTCAATGATTCAATGAAACAATGTTGTCAGCCTAGGTCAATGATTCAATGAAACAATGTTGTCAGCCTGGGTCAATGATTCAATGAAACAATGTTGTCAGCCTGGGTCAATGATTCAATGAAACAATGTTGTCAGCCTGGGTCAATGATTCAATGAAACAATGTTGTCAGCCTGGGTCAATGATTCAATGAAACAATGTTGTCAGCCTGGGTCAATGATTCAATGAAACAATGTTGTCAGCCTAGGTCAATGATTCAATGAAACAATGTTGTCAGCCTAGGTCAATGATTCAATGAAACAATGTTGTCCGCCTAGGTCAATGATTCAATGAAACAATGTTGTCAGCCTGGGTCAATGATTCAATGAAACAATGTTGTCAGCCTGGGTCAATAAGGAAAAAAATAAAATGTCAGCTTAGGTCATAGAAAGAAAGAAGACGTATTGTCTGCATTGGGTCAATGAGAGAATATATATCAATTAGTGAAAGATGAAATATTGTCAGCCTAGGTCAATGAGAGAAAGAAGAAATGTTGTCAACCTAGTTCAAAGAAAGAAAGAAGAAATGTTGTCAGCTTGGGTCAATGAAAGAAAGAAGGAATTGAAGAGTTTTTAAAAACACTGTGTTATGTACCATCATTGGCTTGAAAATACAATAAATGGATAGATTCAACTCACTTCATTATCTGGCTCTTTTTTCACATTCCAGATTGGAATGTAACTCTTAGTGTCCATATTTGTGACAGTCTAGAAAAAAAGGTAGATGTTTAATATTCAGTAAATTGGAATGGTATTATAAAATAGTTAATGAGAGATGATGTTATTTATACTCGCATCATGTCAAAGTTAATGAGAGGTGATGTTATTTATACTCGCATCATGTCAAAGTTAATGAGAGATGATGTTATTTATACTCGCATCATGTCAAAGTTCATGAGAGATGATGTTATTTATACTCGCATCATGTCAAAGTTAATGAGAGATAATGTTATTTATACTCGATTCATGTCAAAGTTAATGAGAGATGATGTTATTTATACTCGCATCATGTCAAAGTTCATGAGAGATTATATTTATACTCGCATCATGTCAAAGTAAATGAGAGATGATGTTATTTATACTCGATTCATGTCAAAGTTAATGAGAGATGATGTTATTTATACTCGCATCATGTCAAAGTTAATGAGAGATGATGTTATTTATACTCGCATCATGTCAAAGTTAATGAGAGATGATGTTATTTATTCTCGCATCATGTCAAAGTTCATGAGAGATGATGTTATTTATACTCGATTCATGTCAAAGTTAATGAGAGATGATGTTATTTATACTCGCATCATGTCAAAGTTAATGAGAGATGATGTTATTTATACTCGAATCATGTCAAAGTTAATGAGAGATGATGTTATTTATACTCGAATCATGTCAAAGTTAATGAGAGATGATGTTATTTATACTCGCATCATGTCAAAGTTAATGAGATGATGTTATTTATACTCAAATCATGTCAAAGTTAATGAGAGATGATGTTATTTATACTCGAATCATGTCAAAGTTAATGAGAGATGATGTTATTTATACTCGCATCATGTCAAAGTTAATGAGAGATGATGTTATTTATACTCGCATCATGTCAAAGTTCATGAGAGATGATGTTATTTATACTCGATTCATGTCAAAGTTAATGAGAGATGATGTTATTTATACTCGCATCATGTCAAAGTTAATGAGAGATGATGTTATTTATACTCGAATCATGTCAAAGTTAATGAGAGATGATGTTATTTATACTCGAATCATGTCAAAGTTAATGAGAGATGATGTTATTTATACTCGCATCATGTCAAAGTTAATGAGAGATGATGTTATTTATACTCAAATCATGTCAAAGTTAATGAGATACAATGATACTAATATTGGAATATAAGACTGAATAAATTTGTTGTAGGTGTATGACACACAAACTAAGTGGATTGTCTTTATTTGGAGTATCAAAGACAACTTGGTATAGGGAAAGAAAAGTGAATAAAAAGAACACCAAAGAAAATGTGATAGATAGAATGGAAAGTGAATGAGTGGAAGACCAAAGAAAATGTGATAGATAGAATGGAAAGTGAATGAGTGGAAGACCAAAGACAATGTGATAGATAGAATGGAAAGTGAATGAGTGGAAGAACAAAGACAATGTGATAGATAGAATGGAAAGTGAATGAGTGGAAGACCAAAGACAATGTGATAGATAGAATGGAAAGTGAATGAGTGGAAGACCAAAGACAATGTGATAGATAGAATGGAAAGTGAATGAGTGGAAGACCAAAGACAATGTGATAGACAGAATGGAAAGTGAATGAGTGGAAGACCAAAGACAATGTGATAGATAGAATGGAAAGTGAATGAGTGGAAGACCAAAGACAATGTGATAGATAGAATGGAAAGTGAATGAGTGGAAGACCAAAGAAAATGTCATAGATAGAATGGAAAGTGAATGAGTGGAAGACCAAAGAAAATGTCATAGATAGAATGGAAAGTGAATGAGTGGAAGACCAAAGACAATGTCATAGATAGAATGGAAAGTGAATGAGTGGAAGACCAAAGAAAATGTCATAGATAGAATGGAAAGTGAATGAGTGGAAGACCAAAGAAAATGTGATAGATAGAATGGAAAGTGAATGAGTGGAAGACCAAAGACAATGTCATAGATAGAATGGAAAGTGAATGAGTGGAAGACCAAAGACAACGTGATAGATAGAATGGAAAGTGAATGAGTGGAAGACCAAAGACAATGTCATAGATAGAATGGAAAGTGAATGAGTGGAAAACCAAAGACAATGTCATAGATAGAATGGAAAGTGAATGAGTGGAAAACCAAAGACAATGTCATAGATAGAATGGAAAGTGAATGAGTGGAAAACCAAAGACAATGTGATAGATAGAATGGAAAGTGAATGAGTGGAAAACCAAAGACAATGTGATAGATAGAATGGAAAGTGAATGAGTGGAAAACCAAAGACAATGTCATAGATAGAATGGAAAGTGAATGAGTGGAAAACCAAAGACAATGTCATAGACAGAATGGAAAGTGAATGAGTGGAAAACCAAAGACAATGTCATAGATAGAATGGAAAGTGAATGAGTGGAAAACAAAAGACAATGTCATAGATAGAATGGAAAGTGAATGAGTGGAAAACCAAAGACAATGTCATAGACAGAATGGAAAGTGAATGAGTGGAAAACCAAAGACAATGTCATAGATAGAATGGAAAGTGAATGAGTGGAAAACCAAAGACAATGTCATAGGTAGAATGGAAAGTGAATGAGTGGAAAACCAAAGACAATGTCATAGACAGAATGGAAAGTGAATGAGTGGAAAACCAAAGACAATGTCATAGATAGAATGGAAAGTGAATGAGTGGAAAACCAAAGACAATGTCATATATAGAATGGAAAGTGAATGAGTGGAAAACCAAAGACAATGTCATAGACAGAATGGAAAGTGAATGAGTGGAAAACCAAAGACAATGTCATAGATAGAATGGAAAGTGAATGAGTGGAAAACCAAAGACAATGTCATAGACAGAATGGAAAGTGAATGAGTGGAAAACCAAAGACAATGTCATAGATAGAATGGAAAGTGAATGAGTGGAAAACCAAAGACAATGTCATAGACAGAATGGAAAGTGAATGAGTGGAAAACCAAAGACAATGTCATAGATAGAATGGAAAGTGAATGAGTGGAAAACCAAAGACAATGTCATAGACAGAATGGAAAGTGAATGAGTGGAAGACCAAAGACAACGTGATAGATAGAGGGGAAAGTGAATGAGTGGAAGACCAAAGACAATGTGATAGATAGAATGGAAAGTGAATGAGTGGAAGACCAAAGACAATGTGATAGATAGAATGGAAAGTGAATGATTGGAAGACCAAAGACAAAACAAAGATAGAATGGAAAGTGAATGAGTGGAAGACCAAAGACAATGTGATAGATAGAATGGAAAGTGAATGATTGGAAGACCAAAGACAAAACAAAGATAGAATGGAAAGTGAATGATTGGAAGACCAAAGACAACATGACAGAGAGAATGGAAAGTGAATGAGTGGAAGACCAAAGACAACATCAAAGATAGAATGGAAAGTGAATGAGTGGAAGACCAAAGACAACATCAAAGATAGAATGGAAAGTGAATGAGTTGAAGACCAAAGACAACATGACAGATAGAATGGAAAGTGAATGAGTGGAAGACCAAAGACAACATGACAGAGAGAATGGAAAGTGAATGAGTGGAAGACAAAAGACAACATGACAGAGAGAATGGAAAGTGAATGAGTGTAAGACCTAAGACAACGTGATAGATAGAATGGAAAGTGAATGAGTGGAAGACCAAAGACAACATGACAGAGAGAATGGAAAGTGAATGAGTGGAAGACAAAAGACAACATGACAGATAGAATGGAAAGTGAATGAGTGGAAGACCAAAGACAACATGATAGATAGAATGGAAAGTGAATGAGTGGAAGACCAAAGACAACATGACAGATAGAATGGAAAGTGAATGAGTGGAAGACCAAAGACAACGTGACAGATAGAATGGAAAGTGAATGAGAGGAAGACCAAAATGTTGTCAACCTAGTTCAATGAAAGAAAGAAGAAATGTTGTCAGCTTGGGTCAATGAGAGAAAGAAGAAATGTTGTCAGCTTGGGTCAATGAGAGAAAGAAGAAATGTTGTCAGCTTGGGTCAATGAGAGAAAGAAGAAATGTTGTCAGCTTGGGTCAATGAGAGAAAGAAGAAATGTTGTCAGCTTGGGTCAATGAGAGAAAGAAGAAATGTTGTCAGCTTGGGTCAATGAGAGAAAGAAGAAATGTTGTCAGCCTAGTTCAATGAAAGAAAGAAGAAATGTTGTCAGCTTGGGTCAATGAAAGAAAGAAGGAATGTTGTCAATCTAGTTCAATGAAAGAAAGAAGAAATGTTGTCAACCTAGTTCAATGAGAGAAAGAAGAAATGTTGTCAGCTTGGGTCAATGAAAGAAAGAAGAAATGTCAGCTTGGGTCAATGAGAGAAAGAAGAAATGTTGTCAGCCTAGTTCAATGAGAGAAAGAAGAAATGTTGTCAACCTAGTTCAATGAAAGAAAGAAGAAATGTTGTCAGCTTGGGTCAATGAGAGAAAGAAGAAATGTTGTCAACCTAGTTCAATGAAAGAAAGAAGAAATGTTGTCAACCTATTTCAATGAAAGAAAGAAGAAATGTTGTCAACCTAGTTCAATGAAAGAAAGAAGAAATGTTGTCAGCTTGGGTCAATGAGAGAAAGAAGAAATGTTGTCAGCTTGGGTCATTGAGAGAAAGAAGAAATGTTGTCAGCTTGGGTCAATGAGAGAAAGAAAAAATGTTGTCAGCTTGGGTCAATGAAAGAAAGAAGAAATGTTGTCAGCCTAGTTCAATGAGAGAAAGAAGAAATGTTGTCAGCCTAGTTCAATGAAAGAAAGAAGAAATGTTGTCAGCTTGGGTCAATGAAAGAAAGAAGGAATGTTGTCAACCTAGTTCAATGAAAGAAAGAAGAAATGTTGTCAACCTAGTTCAATGAGAGAAAGAAGAAATGTTGTCAGCTTGGGTCAATGAAAGAAAGAAGAAATGTTGTCAGCTTGGGTCAATGAAAGAAAGAAGAAATGTTGTCAACCTAGTTCAATGAAAGAAAGAAGAAATGTTGTCAACCTAGTTCAATGAAAGAAAGAAGAAATGTTGTCAACCTAGTTCAATGAAAGAAAGAAGAAATGTTGTCAACCTAGTTCAATGAAAGAAAGAAGAAATGTTGTCAACCTAGTTCAATGAAAGAAAGAAGAAATGTTGTCAGCTTGGGTCAATGAGAGAAAGAAGAAATGTTGTCAACCTAGTTCAACGAAAGAAAGAAGAAATGTTGTCAGCTTGGGTCAATGAGAGAAAGAAGAAATGTTGTCAGCTTGGGTCAATGAGAGAAAGAAGAAATGTTGTCAACCTAGTTCAATGAAAGAAAGAAGAAATGTTGTCAACCTAGTTCAATGAAAGAAAGAAGAAATGTTGTCAGCTTGGGTCAATGAGAGAAAGAAGAAATGTTGTCAACCTAGTTCAATGAAAGAAAGAAGAAATGTTGTCAACCTAGTTCAATGAAAGAAAGAAGAAATGTTGTCAGCCTAGTTCAATGAAAGAAAGAAGAAATGTTGTCAACCTAGTTCAATGAAAGAAAGAAGAAATGTTGTCAACCTAGTTCAATGAAAGAAAGAAGAAATGTTGTCAACCTAGTTCAATGAAAGAAAGAAGAAATGTTGTCAGCTTGGGTCAATGAGAGAAAGAAGAAATGTTGTCAGCTTGGGTCAATGAGAGAAAGAAGAAATGTTGTCAGCTAGTTCAATGAGAGAAAGAAGAAATGTTGTCAACCTAGTTCAATGAAAGAAAGAAGAAATGTTGTCAACCTAGTTCAATGAAAGAAAGAAGAAATGTTGTCAACCTAGGTCAATGAAAGAAAGAAGAAATGTTGTCAACCTAGTTCAATGAAAGAAAGAAGAAATGTTGTCAACCTAGTTCAATGAAAGAAAGAAGAAATGTTGTCAGCTTGGGTCAATGAGAGAAAGAAGAAATGTTGTCAGCTTGGGTCAATGAGAGAAAGAAGAAATGTTGTCAGCCTAGTTCAATGAGAGAAAGAAGAAATGTTGTCAGCTTGGGTCAATGAAAGAAAGAAGAAATGGTGTCAACCTAGTTCAATGAGAGAAAGAAGAAATGTTGTCAGCTTGGGTCAATGAAAGAAAGAAGAAATGTTGTCAGCTTGGGTCAATGAGAGAAAGAAGAAATGTTGTCAGCTTGGGTCAATGAGAGAAAGAAGAAATGTTGTCAGCTTGGGTCAATGAAAGAAAGAAGAAATGTTGTCAGCTTGGGTCAATGAAAGAAAGAAGAAATGTTGTCAACCTAGTTCAATGAAAGAAAGAAGAAATGTTGTCAACCTAGTTCAATGAAAGAAAGAAGAAATGTTGTCAACCTAGTTCAATGAAAGAAAGAAGAAATGTTGTCAACCTAGTTCAATGAAAGAAAGAAGAAATGTTGTCAACCTAGTTCAATGAAAGAAAGAAGAAATGTTGTCAGCTTGGGTCAATGAGAGAAAGAAGAAATGTTGTCAACCTAGTTCAACGAAAGAAAGAAGAAATGTTGTCAGCTTGGGTCAATGAGAGAAAGAAGAAATGTTGTCAGCTTGGGTCAATGAGAGAAAGAAGAAATGTTGTCAACCTAGTTCAATGAAAGAAAGAAGAAATGTTGTCAGCTTGGGTCAATGAGAGAAAGAAGAAATGTTGTCAACCTAGTTCAATGAAAGAAAGAAGAAATGTTGTCAACCTAGTTCAATGAAAGAAAGAAGAAATGTTGTCAGCCTAGTTCAATGAAAGAAAGAAGAAATGTTGTCAACCTAGTTCAATGAAAGAAAGAAGAAATGTTGTCAACCTAGTTCAATGAAAGAAAGAAGAAATGTTGTCAGCTTGGGTCAATGAGAGAAAGAAGAAATGTTGTCAGCCTAGTTCAATGAGAGAAAGAAGAAATGTTGTCAGCTTGGGTCAATGAAAGAAAGAAGAAATGGTGTCAACCTAGTTCAATGAGAGAAAGAAGAAATGTTGTCAACCTAGTTCAATGAAAGAAAGAAGAAATGTTGTCAGCTTGGGTCAATGAGAGAAAGAAGAAATGTTGTCAGCTTGGGTCAATGAGAGAAAGAAGAAATGTTGTCAGCTTGGGTCAATGAGAGAAAGAAGAAATGTTGTCAGCTTGGGTCAATGAAAGAAAGAAGAAATGTTGTCAGCTTGGGTCAATGAGAGAAAGAAGAAATGTTGTCAGCCTAGTTCAATGAAAGAAAGAAGAAATGTTGTCAGCTTGGGTCAATGAGAGAAAGAAGAAATGTTGTCAGCTTGGGTCAATGAGAGAAAGAAGAAATGTTGTCAACCTAGTTCAATGAAAGAAAGAAGAAATGTTGTCAGCCTAGTTCAATGAAAGAAAGAAGAAATGTTGTCAGCTTGGGTCAATGAGAGAAAGAAGAAATGTTGTCAACCTAGTTCAATGAAAGAAAGAAGAAATGTTGTCAACCTAGTTCAATGAAAGAAAGAAGAAATGTTGTCAGCTTGGGTCAATGAGAGAAAGAAGAAATGTTGTCAGCTTGGGTCAATGAGAGAAAGAAGAAATGTTGTCAGCTTGGGTCAATGAAAGAAAGAAGAAATGTTGTCAGCTTGGGTCAATGAGAGAAAGAAGAAATGTTGTCAGCTTGGGTCAATGAAAGAAAGAAGAAATGTTGTCAGCTTGGGTCAATGAGAGAAAGAAGAAATGTTGTCAGCTTGGGTCAATGAGAGAAAGAAGAAATGTTGTCAGCTTGGGTCAATGAAAGAAAGAAGAAATGTTGTCAGCTTGGGTCAATGAAAGAAAGAAGAAATGTTGTCAACCTAGTTCAATGAAAGAAAGAAGAAATGTTGTCAACCTAGTTCAATGAAAGAAAGAAGAAATGTTGTCAACCTAGTTCAATGAAAGAAAGAAGAAATGTTGTCAACCTAGTTCAATGAAAGAAAGAAGAAATGTTGTCAACCTAGTTCAATGAAAGAAAGAAGAAATGTTGTCAGCTTGGGTCAATGAGAGAAAGAAGAAATGTTGTCAACCTAGTTCAACGAAAGAAAGAAGAAATGTTGTCAGCTTGGGTCAATGAGAGAAAGAAGAAATGTTGTCAGCTTGGGTCAATGAGAGAAAGAAGAAATGTTGTCAACCTAGTTCAATGAAAGAAAGAAGAAATGTTGTCAACCTAGTTCAATGAAAGAAAGAAGAAATGTTGTCAGCTTGGGTCAATGAGAGAAAGAAGAAATGTTGTCAACCTAGTTCAATGAAAGAAAGAAGAAATGTTGTCAACCTAGTTCAATGAAAGAAAGAAGAAATGTTGTCAGCCTAGTTCAATGAAAGAAAGAAGAAATGTTGTCAACCTAGTTCAATGAAAGAAAGAAGAAATGTTGTCAACCTAGTTCAATGAAAGAAAGAAGAAATGTTGTCAACCTAGTTCAATGAAAGAAAGAAGAAATGTTGTCAACCTAGTTCAATGAAAGAAAGAAGAAATGTTGTCAACCTAGTTCAATGAGAGAAAGAAGAAATGTTGTCAACCTAGTTCAATGAAAGAAAGAAGAAATGTTGTCAACCTAGTTCAATGAAAGAAAGAAGAAATGTTGTCAACCTAGTTCAATGAAAGAAAGAAGAAATGTTGTCAGCTTGGGTCAATGAGAGAAAGAAGAAATGTTGTCAGCTTGGGTCAATGAGAGAAAGAAGAAATGTTGTCAGCTTGGGTCAATGAGAGAAAGAAGAAATGTTGTCAGCTTGGGTCAATGAGAGAAAGAAGAAATGTTGTCAACCTAGTTCAATGAAAGAAAGAAGAAATGTTGTCAGCTTGGGTCAATGAGAGAAAGAAGAAATGTTGTCAGCTTGGGTCAATGAGAGAAAGAAGAAATGTTGTCAGCTTGGGTCAATGAGAGAAAGAAGAAATGTTGTCAGCTTGGGTCAATGAGAGAAAGAAGAAATGTTGTCAGCTTGGGTCAATGAAAGAAAGAAGAAATGTTGTCAGCTTGGGTCAATGAGAGAAAGAAGAAATGTTGTCAACCTAGTTCAATGAAAGAAAGAAGAAATGTTGTCAGCTTGGGTCAATGAGAGAAAGAAGAAATGTTGTCAGCTTGGGTCAATGAAAGAAAGAAGAAATGTTGTCAGCTTGGGTCAATGAAAGAAAGAAGAAATGTTGTCAGCCTAGTTCAATGAAAGAAAGAAGAAATGTTGTCAACCTAGTTCAATGAAAGAAAGAAGAAATGTTGTCAGCTTGGGTCAATGAGAGAAAGAAGAAATGTTGTCAGCTTGGGTCAATGAGAGAAAGAAGAAATGTTGTCAGCTTGGGTCAATGAGAGAAAGAAGAAATGTTGTCAGCTTGGGTCAATGAGAGAAAGAAGAAATGTTGTCAGCTTGGGTCAATGAGAGAAAGAAGAAATGTTGTCAGCCTAGTTCAATGAGAGAAAGAAGAAATGTTGTCAACCTAGTTCAATGAAAGAAAGAAGAAATGTTGTCAGCCTAGTTCAATGAGAGAAAGAAGAAATGTTGTCAACCTAGTTCAATGAGAGAAAGAAGAAATGTTGTCAGCTTGTTCAATGAAAGAAAGAAGAAATGTTGTCAGCTTGGGTCAATGAAAGAAAGAAGAAATGTTGTCAACCTAGTTCAATGAGAGAAAGAAGAAATGTTGTCAGCTTGGGTCAATGAGAGAAAGAAGAAATGTTGTCAGCTTGGGTCAATGAAAGAAAGAAGAAATGGTGTCAACCTAGTTCAATGAGAGAAAGAAGAAATGTTGTCAGCTTGGGTCAATGAAAGAAAGAAGAAATGTTGTCAGCCTAGTTCAATGAGAGAAAGAAGAAATGTTGTCAGCTTGGGTCAATGAAAGAAAGAAGAAATGTTGTCAGCCTAGTTCAATGAGAGAAAGAAGAAATGTTGTCAGCTTGGGTCAATGAAAGAAAGAAGAAATGGTGTCAACCTAGTTCAATGAGAGAAAGAAGAAATGTTGTCAGCTTGGGTCAATGAAAGAAAGAAGAAATGTTGTCAGCCTAGTTCAATGAGAGAAAGAAGAAATGTTGTCAGCTTGGGTCAATGAAAGAAAGAAGAAATGGTGTCAACCTAGTTCAATGAAAGAAAGAAGAAATGTTGTCAACCTAGTTCAATGAAAGAAAGAAGAAATGTTGTCAACCTAGTTCAATGAGAGAAAGAAGAAATGTTGTCAGCTTGGGTCAATGAGAGAAAGAAGAAATTTGTCAGCTTGGGTCAATGAGAGAAAGAAGAAATGTTGTCAACCTAGTTCAATGAAAGAAAGAAGAAATGTTGTCAGCTTGGGTCAATGAGAGAAAGAAGAAATGTTGTCAGCTTGGGTCAATGAGAGAAAGAAGAAATGTTGTCAGCTTGGGTCAATGAGAGAAAGAAGAAATGTTGTCAACCTAGTTCAATGAAAGAAAGAAGAAATGTTGTCAGCTTGGGTCAATGAGAGAAAGAAGAAATGTTGTCAGCTTGGGTCAATGAGAGAAAGAAGAAATGTTGTCAGCTTGGGTCAATGAGAGAAAGAAGAAATGTTGTCAGCTTGGGTCAATGAGAGAAAGAAGAAATGTTGTCAGCTTGGGTCAATGAGAGAAAGAAGAAATGTTGTCAGCTTGGGTCAATGAGAGAAAGAAGAAATGTTGTCAACCTAGTTCAATGAAAGAAAGAAGAAATGTTGTCAGCTTGGGTCAATGAAAGAAAGAAGAAATGTTGTCAGCTTGGGTCAATGAAAGAAAGAAGAAATGTTGTCAGCTTGGGTCAATGAGAGAAAGAAGAAATGTTGTCAGCTTGGGTCAATGAGAGAAAGAAGAAATGTTGTCAGCTTGGGTCAATGAGAGAAAGAAGAAATGTTGTCAGCCTAGTTCAATGAGAGAAAGAAGAAATGTTGTCAACCTAGTTCAATGAAAGAAAGAAGAAATGTTGTCAACCTAGTTCAATGAAAGAAAGAAGAAATGTTGTCAGCTTGGGTCAATGAGAGAAAGAAGAAATGTTGTCAGCCTAGTTCAATGAAAGAAAGAAGAAATGTTGTCAGCCTAGTTCAATGAGAGAAAGAAGAAATGTTGTCAACCTAGTTCAATGAGAGAAAGAAGAAATGTTGTCAGCCTAGTCAATGAAAGAAAGAAGAAATGTTGTCAGCCTAGTTCAATGAGAGAAAGAAGAAATGTTGTCAACCTAGTTCAATGAAAGAAAGAAGAAATGTTGTCAGCCTAGTTCAATGAGAGAAAGAAGAAATGTTGTCAACCTAGTTCAATGAAAGAAAGAAGAAATGTTGTCAGCCTAGTTCAATGAGAGAAAGAAGAAATGTTGTCAGCCTAGTTCAATGAGAGAAAGAAGAAATGTTGTCAGCTTGGGTCAATGAGAGAAAGAAAAATGTTGTCAGCTTGGGTCAATGAGAGAAAGAAGAAATGTTGTCAGCTTGGGTCAATGAAAGAAAGAAGAAATGTTGTCAACCTAGTTCAATGAAAGAAAGAAGAAATGTTGTCAACCTAGTTCAATGAAAGAAAGAAGAAATGTTGTCAACCTAGTTCAATGAAAGAAAGAAGAAATGTTGTCAACCTAGTTCAATGAAAGAAAGAAGAAATGTTGTCAACCTAGTTCAATGAAAGAAAGAAGAAATGTTGTCAACCTAGTTCAATGAAAGAAAGAAGAAATGTTGTCAGCTTGGGTCAATGAGAGAAAGAAGAAATGTTGTCAGCTTGGGTCAATGAGAGAAAGAAGAAATGTTGTCATCTTGGGTCAATGAGAGAAAGAAGAAATGTTGTCAACCTAGTTCAATGAAAGAAAGAAGAAATGTTGTCAGCTTGGGTCAATGAGAGAAAGAAGAAATGTTGTCAGCTTGGGTCAATGAAAGAAAGAAGAAATGTTGTCAGCTTGGGTCAATGAGAGAAAGAAGAAATGTTGTCAACCTAGTTCAATGAAAGAAAGAAGAAATGTTGTCAACCTAGTTCAATGAAAGAAAGAAGAAATGTTGTCAGCTTGGGTCAATGAGAGAAAGAAGAAATGTTGTCAGCTTGGGTCAATGAAAGAAAGAAGAAATGTTGTCAGCTTGGGTCAATGAGAGAAAGAAGAAATGTTGTCAGCTTGGGTCAATGAGAGAAAGAAGAAATGTTGTCAGCTTGGGTCAATGAGAGAAAGAAGAAATGTTGTCAGCTTGGGTCAATGAGAGAAAGAAGAAATGTTGTCAGCTTGGGTCAATGAGAGAAAGAAGAAATGTTGTCAGCCTAGTTCAATGAGAGAAAGAAGAAATGTTGTCAACCTAGTTCAATGAAAGAAAGAAGAAATGTTGTCAGCTTGGGTCAATGAGAGAAAGAAGAAATGTTGTCAGCTTGGGTCAATGAGAGAAAGAAGAAATGTTGTCAGCTTGGGTCAATGAGAGAAAGAAGAAATGTTGTCAACCTAGTTCAATGAAAGAAAGAAGAAATGTTGTCAACCTAGTTCAATGAAAGAAAGAAGAAATGTTGTCAACCTAGTTCAATGAAAGAAAGAAGAAATGTTGTCAGCTTGGGTCAATGAGAGAAAGAAGAAATGTTGTCAACCTAGTTCAATGAAAGAAAGAAGAAATGTTGTCAACCTAGTTCAATGAAAGAAAGAAGAAATGTTGTCAACCTAGTTCAATGAGAGAAAGAAGAAATGTTGTCAGCCTAGTTCAATGAAAGAAAGAAGAAATGTTGTCAGCTTGTTCAATGAGAGAAAGAAGAAATGTTGTCAGCTTGTCAATGAGAGAAAGAAGAAATGTTGTCAACCTAGTCAATGAAAGAAAGAAGAAATGTTGTCAGCCTAGTTCAATGAAAGAAAGAAGAAATGTTGTCAACCTAGTTCAATGAGAGAAAGAAGAAATGTTGTCAGCTTGTCAATGAGAGAAAGAAGAAATGTTGTCAACCTAGTTCAATGAAAGAAAGAAGAAATGTTGTCAACCTAGTTCAATGAAAGAAAGAAGAAATGTTGTCAGCTTGTTCAATGAGAGAAAGAAGAAATGTTGTCAGCTTGTTCAATGAGAGAAAGAAGAAATGTTGTCAACCTAGTTCAATGAAAGAAAGAAGAAATGTTGTCAGCTAGTTCAATGAGAGAAAGAAGAAATGTTGTCAGCTTGTTCAATGAGAGAAAGAAGAAATGTTGTCAACCTAGTTCAATGAAAGAAAGAAGAAATGTTGTCAGCTTGGGTCAATGAGAGAAAGAAGAAATGTTGTCAGCTTGGGTCAATGAGAGAAAGAAGAAATGTTGTCAGCTTGGGTCAATGAGAGAAAGAAGAAATGTTGTCAACCTAGTTCAATGAAAGAAAGAAGAAATGTTGTCAGCTTGGGTCAATGAAAGAAAGAAGAAATGTTGTCAGCTTGGGTCAATGAAAGAAAGAAGAAATGTTGTCAGCTTGGGTCAATGAGAGAAAGAAGAAATGTTGTCAGCTTGGGTCAATGAGAGAAAGAAGAAATGTTGTCAGCTTGGGTCAATGAGAGAAAGAAGAAATGTTGTCAGCCTAGTTCAATGAGAGAAAGAAGAAATGTTGTCAACCTAGTTCAATGAAAGAAAGAAGAAATGTTGTCAGCTTGGGTCAATGAGAGAAAGAAGAAATGTTGTCAGCTTGGGTCAATGAAAGAAAGAAGAAATGTTGTCAGCTTGGGTCAATGAGAGAAAGAAGAAATGTTGTCAACCTAGTTCAATGAAAGAAAGAAGAAATGTTGTCACCTAGTTCAATGAAAGAAAGAAGAAATGTTGTCAGCTTGGGTCAATGAGAGAAAGAAGAAATGTTGTCAGCTTGGGTCAATGAGAGAAAGAAGAAATGTTGTCAACCTAGTTCAATGAAAGAAAGAAGAAATGTTGTCAACCTAGTTCAATGAAAGAAAGAAGAAATGTTGTCAACCTAGTTCAATGAAAGAAAGAAGAAATGTTGTCATTTTGGGTCAATGAGAGAAAGAAGAAATGTTGTCAGCTTGGGTCAATGAGAGAAAGAAGAAATGTTGTCAACCTAGTTCAATGAAAGAAAGAAGAAATGTTGTCAACCTAGTTCAATGAAAGAAAGAAGAAATGTTGTCAGCTTGGGTCAATGAGAGAAAGAAGAAATGTTGTCAGCTTGGGTCAATGAAAGAAAGAAGAAATGTTGTCAGCTTGGGTCAATGAGAGAAAGAAGAAATGTTGTCAGCTTGGGTCAATGAGAGAAAGAAGAAATGTTGTCAGCTTGGGTCAATGAGAGAAAGAAGAAATGTTGTCAGCTTGGGTCAATGAGAGAAAGAAGAAATGTTGTCAGCTTGGGTCAATGAGAGAAAGAAGAAATGTTGTCAGCCTAGTTCAATGAGAGAAAGAAGAAATGTTGTCAACCTAGTTCAATGAAAGAAAGAAGAAATGTTGTCAGCTTGGGTCAATGAGAGAAAGAAGAAATGTTGTCAGCTTGGGTCAATGAGAGAAAGAAGAAATGTTGTCAGCTTGGGTCAATGAGAGAAAGAAGAAATGTTGTCAGCTTGGGTCAATGAGAGAAAGAAGAAATGTTGTCAACCTAGTTCAATGAAAGAAAGAAGAAATGTTGTCAACCTAGTTCAATGAAAGAAAGAAGAAATCTTGTCAACCTAGTTCAATGAAAGAAAGAAGAAATGTTGTCAGCTTGGGTCAATGAGAGAAAGAAGAAATGTTGTCAACCTAGTTCAATGAAAGAAAGAAGAAATGTTGTCAACCTAGTTCAATGAAAGAAAGAAGAAATGTTGTCAACCTAGTTCAATGAAAGAAAGAAGAAATGTTGTCAGCTTGGGTCAATGAAAGAAAGAAGAAATGTTGTCAACCTAGTTCAATGAAAGAAAGAAGAAATGTTGTCAACCTAGTTCAATGAAAGAAAGAAGAAATGTTGTCAGCTTGGGTCAATGAAAGAAAGAAGAAATGTTGTCAACCTAGTTCAATGAGAGAAAGAAGAAATGTTGTCAACCTAGTTCAATGAGAGAAAGAAGAAATGTTGTCAGCTTGGGTCAATGAAAGAAAGAAGAAATGTTGTCAGCTTGTTCAATGAAAGAAAGAAGAAATGTTGTCAACCTAGTTCAATGAAAGAAAGAAGAAATGTTGTCAACCTAGTTCAATGAAAGAAAGAAGAAATGTTGTCAGCTTGGGTCAATGAGAGAAAGAAGAAATGTTGTCAGCTTGGGTCAATGAAAGAAAGAAGAAATGTTGTCAGCTTGGGTCAATGGGAGAAAGAAGAAATGTTGTCAGCTTGTTCAATGAAAGAAAGAAGAAATGTTGTCAACCTAGTTCAATGAAAGAAAGAAGAAATGTTGTCAACCTAGTTCAATGAAAGAAAGAAGAAATGTTGTCAGCTTGGGTCAATGAGAGAAAGAAGAAATGTTGTCAGCTTGGGTCAATGAGAGAAAGAAGAAATGTTGTCAGCTTGGGTCAATGAAAGAAAGAAGAAATGTTGTCAGCTTGGGTCAATGAGAGAAAGAAGAAATGTTGTCAACCTAGTTCAATGAAAGAAAGAAGAAATGTTGTCAACCTAGTTCAATGAAAGAAAGAAGAAATGTTGTCAACCTAGTTCAATGAAAGAAAGAAGAAATGTTGTCAGCTTGGGTCAATGAGAGAAAGAAGAAATGTTGTCAGCCTAGTTCAATGAGAGAAAGAAGAAATGTTGTCAGCTTGGGTCAATGAAAGAAAGAAGAAATGGTGTCAACCTAGTTCAATGAAAGAAAGAAGAAATGTTGTCAACCTAGTTCAATGAAAGAAAGAAGAAATGTTGTCAACCTAGTTCAATGAGAGAAAGAAGAAATGTTGTCAGCTTGGGTCAATGAGAGAAAGAAGAAATGTTGTCAGCTTGGGTCAATGAGAGAAAGAAGAAATGTTGTCAGCCTAGTTCAATGAAAGAAAGAAGAAATGTTGTCAACCTAGTTCAATGAAAGAAAGAAGAAATGTTGTCAGCTTGGGTCAATGAAAGAAAGAAGAAATGTTGTCAGCTTGGGTCAATGAGAGAAAGAAATAATGTTGTCAGCTTGGGTCAATGAGAGAAAGAAGAAATGTTGTCAGCTTGGGTCAATGAAAGAAAGAAGAAATGTTGTCAGCCTAGTTCAATGAAAGAAAGAAGAAATGTTGTCAGCTTGGGTCAATGAAAGAAAGAAGAAATGTTGTCAGCTTGGGTCAATGAAAGAAAGAAGAAATGTTGTCAGCTTGGGTCAATGAGAGAAAGAAGAAATGTTGTCAGCTTGGGTCAATGAGAGAAAGAAGAAATGTTGTCAGCTTGGGTCAATGAAAGAAAGAAGAAATGTTGTCAGCTTGGGTCAATGAAAGAAAGAAGAAATGTTGTCAACCTAGTTCAATGAAAGAAAGAAGAAATGTTGTCAACCTAGTTCAATGAAAGAAAGAAGAAATGTCAACCTAGTTCAATGAAAGAAAGAAGAAATGTTGTCAACCTAGTTCAATGAAAGAAAGAAGAAATGTTGTCAACCTAGTTCAATGAAAGAAAGAAGAAATGTTGTCAACTTGGGTCAATGAAAGAAAGAAGAAATGTTGTCAACCTAGTTCAATGAAAGAAAGAAGAAATGTTGTCAACCTAGTTCAATGAAAGAAAGAAGAAATGTTGTCAACCTAGTTCAATGAGAGAAAGAAGAAATGTTGTCAACCTAGTTCAATGAAAGAAAGAAGAAATGTTGTCAACCTAGTTCAATGAAAGAAAGAAGAAATGTTGTCAGCTTGGGTCAATGAGAGAAAGAAGAAATGTTGTCAGCTTGGGTCAATGAGAGAAAGAAGAAATGTTGTCAGCTTGGGTCAATGAGAGAAAGAAGAAATGTTGTCAGCTTGGGTCAATGAGAGAAAGAAGAAATGTTGTCAGCCTAGTTCAATGAAAGAAAGAAGAAATGTTGTCAGCTTGGGTCAATGAAAGAAAGAAGGAATGTTGTCAATCTAGTTCAATGAAAGAAAGAAGAAATGTTGTCAACCTAGTTCAATGAGAGAAAGAAGAAATGTTGTCAGCTTGGGTCAATGAAAGAAAGAAGAAATGTTGTCAGCTTGGGTCAATGAGAGAAAGAAGAAATGTTGTCAGCCTAGTTCAATGAGAGAAAGAAGAAATGTTGTCAGCTTGGGTCAATGAGAGAAAGAAGAAATGTTGTCAACCTAGTTCAATGAAAGAAAGAAGAAATGTTGTCAACCTAGTTCAATGAAAGAAAGAAGAAATGTTGTCAGCTTGGGTCAATGAGAGAAAGAAGAAATGTTGTCAACCTAGTTCAATGAAAGAAAGAAGAAATGTTGTCAGCTTGGGTCAATGAGAGAAAGAAGAAATGTTGTCAGCTTGGGTCAATGAAAGAAAGAAGAAATGTTGTCAACCTAGTTCAATGAAAGAAAGAAGAAATGTTGTCAGCTTGGGTCAATGAAAGAAAGAAGAAATGTTGTCAACCTAGTTCAATGAAAGAAAGAAGAAATGTTGTCAGCTTGGGTCAATGAGAGAAAGAAGAAATGTTGTCAACCTAGTTCAATGAAAGAAAGAAGAAATGTTGTCAACCTAGTTCAATGAAAGAAAGAAGAAATGTTGTCAGCTTGGGTCAATGAGAGAAAGAAGAAATGTTGTCAGCTTGGGTCAATGAAAGAAAGAAGAAATGGTGTCAACCTATTTCAATGAAAGAAAGAAGAAATGTTGTCAACCTAGTTCAATGAAAGAAAGAAGAAATGTTGTCAGCTTGGGTCAATGAGAGAAAGAAGAAATGTTGTCAGCTTGGGTCAATGAGAGAAAGAAGAAATGTTGTCAACCTAGTTCAATGAAAGAAAGAAGAAATGTTGTCAACCTAGTTCAATGAAAGAAAGAAGAAATGTTGTCAGCTTGGGTCAATGAGAGAAAGAAGAAATGTTGTCAGCCTAGTTCAATGAAAGAAAGATGAAATGTTGTCAGCTTGGGTCAATGAAAGAAAGAAGGAATGTTGTCAATCTAGTTCAATGAAAGAAAGAAGAAATGTTGTCAACCTAGTTCAATGAGAGAAAGAAGAAATGTTGTCAGCTTGGGTCAATGAAAGAAAGAAGAAATGTTGTCAGCTTGGGTCAATGAAAGAAAGAAGAAATGTTGTCAGCTTGGGTCAATGAGAGAAAGAAAAAATGTTGTCAGCTTGGGTCAATGAGAGAAAGAAAAAATGTTGTCAGCTTGGGTCAATGAGAGAAAGAAGAAATGTTGTCAGCTTGGGTCAATGAGAGAAAGAAGAAATATTGTCAACCTAGTTCAATGAGAGAAAGAAGAAATGTTGTCAGCTTGGGTCAATGAAAGAAAGAAGAAATGTTGTCAACCTAGTTCAATGAAAGAAAGAAGAAATGTTGTCAGCTTGGGTCAATGAGAGAAAGAAAAATGTTGTCAGCTTGGGTCAATGAGAGAAAGAAGAAATGTTGTCAACCTAGTTCAATGAAAGAAAGAAGAAATGTTGTCAACCTAGTTCAATGAAAGAAAGAAGAAATGTTGTCAACCTAGTTCAATGAGAGAAAGAAGAAATGCTGTCAGCTTGGGTCAATGAAAGAAAGAAGAAATGTTGTCAGCTTGGGTCAATGAAAGAAAGAAGAAATGTTGTCAGCTTGGGTCAATGAGAGAAAGAAGAAATGTTGTCAACCTAGTTCAATGAAAGAAAGAAGAAATGTTGTCAGCTTGGGTCAATGAGAGAAAGAAGAAATGTTGTCAACCTAGTTCAATGAAAGAAAGAAGAAATGTTGTCAGCTTGGGTCAATGAAAGAAAGAAGAAATGTTGTCAGCTTGGGTCAATGAAAGAAAGAAGAAATGTTGTCAGCTTGGGTCAATGAGAGAAAGAAGAAATGTTGTCAGCTTGGGTCAATGAGAGAAAGAAGAAATGTTGTCAGCTTGGGTCAATGAGAGAAAGAAGAAATGTTGTCAACCTAGTTCAATGAAAGAAAGAAGAAATGTTGTCAGCTTGGGTCAATGAGAGAAAGAAGAAATGTTGTCAGCTTGGGTCAATGAGAGAAAGAAGAAATTTTGTCAGCTTGGGTCAATGAGAGAAAGAAGAAATGTTGTCAACCTAGTTCAACGAAAGAAAGAAGAAATGTTGTCAGCTTGGGTCAATGAGAGAAAGAAGAAATGTTGTCAGCTTGGGTCAATGAAAGAAAGAAGAAATGTTGTCAGCTTGGGTCAATGAGAGAAAGAAGAAATGTTGTCAGCTTGGGTCAATGAGAGAAAGAAGAAATGTTGTCAGCTTGGGTCAATGAGAGAAAGAAGAAATGTTGTCAGCTTGGGTCAATGAGAGAAAGAAGAAATGTTGTCAACCTAGTTCAATGAAAGAAAGAAGAAATGTTGTCAGCTTGGGTCAATGAAAGAAAGAAGAAATGTTGTCAGCTTGGGTCAATGAGAGAAAGAAGAAATGTTGTCAGCTTGGGTCAATGAGAGAAAGAAGAAATGTTGTCAACCTAGTTCAATGAAAGAAAGAAGAAATGTTGTCAGCTTGGGTCAATGAAAGAAAGAAGAAATGTTGTCAGCTTGGGTCAATGAAAGAAAGAAGAAATGTTGTCAGCTTGGGTCAATGAGAGAAAGAAGAAATGTTGTCAGCTTGGGTCAATGAGAGAAAGAAGAAATGTTGTCAGCTTGGGTCAATGAAAGAAAGAAGAAATGTTGTCAGCTTGGGTCAATGAGAGAAAGAAGAAATGTTGTCAGCTTGGGTCAATGAGAGAAAGAAGAAATGTTGTCAACCTAGTTCAATGAAAGAAAGAAGAAATGTTGTCAGCTTGGGTCAATGAAAGAAAGAAGAAATGTTGTCAGCTTGGGTCAATGAAAGAAAGAAGAAATGTTGTCAGCTTGGGTCAATGAGAGAAAGAAGAAATGTTGTCAGCTTGGGTCAATGAGAGAAAGAAGAAATGTTGTCAGCTTGGGTCAATGAGAGAAAGAAGAAATGTTGTCAACCTAGTTCAATGAAAGAAAGAAGAAATGTTGTCAGCTTGGGTCAATGAGAGAAAGAAGAAATGTTGTCAGCTTGGGTCAATGAGAGAAAGAAGAAATTTTGTCAGCTTGGGTCAACGAGAGAAAGAAGAAATGTTGTCAACCTAGTTCAATGAAAGAAAGAAGAAATGTTGTCAGCTTGGGTCAATGAGAGAAAGAAGAAATGTTGTCAGCTTGGGTCAATGAAAGAAAGAAGAAATGTTGTCAGCTTGGGTCAATGAGAGAAAGAAGAAATGTTGTCAACCTAGTTCAATGAAAGAAAGAAGAAATGTTGTCAGCTTGGGTCAATGAGAGAAAGAAGAAATGTTGTCAGCTTGGGTCAATGAGAGAAAGAAGAAATGTTGTCAGCTTGGGTCAATGAGAGAAAGAAGAAATGTTGTCAGCTTGGGTCAATGAGAGAAAGAAGAAATGTTGTCAACCTAGTTCAATGAAAGAAAGAAGAAATGTTGTCAGCTTGGGTCAATGAAAGAAAGAAGAAATGTTGTCAGCTTGGGTCAATGAGAGAAAGAAGAAATGTTGTCAGCTTGGGTCAATGAGAGAAAGAAGAAATGTTGTCAGCCTAGTTCAATGAGAGAAAGAAGAAATGTTGTCAACCTAGTTCAATAAAAGAAAGAAGAAATGTTGTCAGCTTGGGTCAATGAGAGAAAGAAGAAATGTTGTCAGCTTGGGTCAATGAGAGAAAGAAGAAATGTTGTCAGCTTGGGTCAATGAGAGAAAGAAGAAATGTTGTCAGCTTGGGTCAATGAAAGAAAGAAGAAATGTTGTCAACCTAGTTCAATGAAAGAAAGAAGAAATTTTGTCAGCTTGGGTCAATGAGAGAAAGAAGAAATGTTGTCAACCTAGTTCAATGAAAGAAAGAAGAAATGTTGTCAGCTTGGGTCAATGAGAGAAAGAAGAAATGTTGTCAGCTTGGGTCAATGAAAGAAAGAAGAAATGTTGTCAGCTTGGGTCAATGAGAAAAAGAAGAAATGTTGTCAACCTAGTTCAATGAAAGAAAGAAGAAATGTTGTCAACCTAGTTCAATGAAAGAAAGAAGAAATGTTGTCAACCTAGTTCAATGAAAGAAAGAAGAAATGTTGTCAGCTTGGGTCAATGAGAGAAAGAAGAAATGTTGTCAGCTTGGGTCAATGAAAGAAAGAAGAAATGTTGTCAGCTTGGGTCAATGAGAGAAAGAAGAAATGTTGTCAGCTTGGGTCAATGAGAGAAAGAAGAAATGTTGTCAGCTTGGGTCAATGAGAGAAAGAAGAAATGTTGTCAGCTTGGGTCAATGAGAGAAAGAAGAAATGTTGTCAGCTTGGGTCAATGAGAGAAAGAAGAAATGTTGTCAGCCTAGTTCAATGAGAGAAAGAAGAAATGTTGTCAACCTAGTTCAATTAAAAGAAAGAAGAAATGTTGTCAGCTTGGGTCAATGAGAGAAAGAAGAAATGTTGTCAGCTTGGGTCAATGAGAGAAAGAAGAAATGTTGTCAGCTTGGGTCAATGAGAGAAAGAAGAAATGTTGTCAGCTTGGGTCAATGAAAGAAAGAAGAAATGTTGTCAGCTTGGGTCAATGAGAGAAAGAAGAAATGTTGTCAACCTAGTTCAATGAAAGAAAGAAGAAATGTTGTCAACCTAGTTCAATGAAAGAAAGAAGAAATGTTGTCAACCTAGTTCAATGAAAGAAAGAAGAAATGTTGTCAGCTTGGGTCAATGAGAGAAAGAAGAAATGTTGTCAACCTAGTTCAATGAAAGAAAGAAGAAATGTTGTCAACCTAGTTCAATGAAAGAAAGAAGAAATGTTGTCAACCTAGTTCAATGAAAGAAAGAAGAAATGTTGTCAGCTTGGGTCAATGAGAGAAAGAAGAAATGTTGTCAACCTAGTTCAATGAAAGAAAGAAGAAATGTTGTCAACCTAGTTCAATGAAAGAAAGAAGAAATGTTGTCAGCTTGGGTCAATGAGAGAAAGAAGAAATGTTGTCAGCTTGGGTCAATGAGAGAAAGAAGAAATGTTGTCAGCTTGGGTCAATGAGAGAAAGAAGAAATGTTGTCAACCTAGTTCAATGAAAGAAAGAAGAAATGTTGTCAACCTAGTTCAATGAAAGAAAGAAGAAATGTTGTCAACCTAGTTCAATGAAAGAAAGAAGAAATGTTGTCAACCTAGTTCAATGAAAGAAAGAAGAAATGTTGTCAACCTAGTTCAATGAAAGAAAGAAGAAATGTTGTCAACCTAGTTCAATGAAAGAAAGAAGAAATGTTGTCAACCTAGTTCAATGAGAGAAAGAAGAAATGTTGTCAGCTTGTTCAATGAGAGAAAGAAGAAATGTTGTCAACCTAGTTCAATGAAAGAAAGAAGAAATGTTGTCAACCTAGTTCAATGAAAGAAAGAAGAAATGTTGTCAGCTTGGGTCAATGAGAGAAAGAAGAAATGTTGTCAGCTTGGGTCAATGAGAGAAAGAAGAAATGTTGTCAGCTTGGGTCAATGAGAGAAAGAAGAAATGTTGTCAACCTAGTTCAATGAAAGAAAGAAGAAATGTTGTCAGCTTGGGTCAATGAAAGAAAGAAGAAATGTTGTCAGCTTGGGTCAATGAAAGAAAGAAGAAATGTTGTCAGCTTGGGTCAATGAGAGAAAGAAGAAATGTTGTCAGCTTGGGTCAATGAGAGAAAGAAGAAATGTTGTCAGCTTGGGTCAATGAGAGAAAGAAGAAATGTTGTCAGCTTGGGTCAATGAGAGAAAGAAGAAATGTTGTCAGCTTGGGTCAATGAAAGAAAGAAGAAATGTTGTCAACCTAGTTCAATGAAAGAAAGAAGAAATGTTGTCAACCTAGTTCAATGAAAGAAAGAAGAAATGTTGTCAGCTTGGGTCAATGAAAGAAAGAAGAAATGTTGTCAACCTAGTTCAATGAGAGAAAGAAGAAATGTTGTCAACCTAGTTCAATGAAAGAAAGAAGAAATGTTGTCAACCTAGTTCAATGAAAGAAAGAAGAAATGTTGTCAACCTAGTTCAATGAAAGAAAGAAGAAATGTTGTCAGCTTGGGTCAATGAAAGAAAGAAGAAATGTTGTCAGCTTGGGTCAATGAGAGAAAGAAATAATGTTGTCAGCTTGGGTCAATGAGAGAAAGAAGAAATGTTGTCAGCTTGGGTCAATGAAAGAAAGAAGAAATGTTGTCAGCCTAGTTCAATGAAAGAAAGAAGAAATGTTGTCAGCTTGGGTCAATGAAAGAAAGAAGAAATGTTGTCAGCTTGGGTCAATGAAAGAAAGAAGAAATGTTGTCAGCTTGGGTCAATGAGAGAAAGAAGAAATGTTGTCAGCTTGGGTCAATGAAAGAAAGAAGAAATGTTGTCAGCTTGGGTCAATGAGAGAAAGAAGAAATGTTGTCAGCTTGGGTCAATGAAAGAAAGAAGAAATGTTGTCAGCTTGGGTCAATGAAAGAAAGAAGAAATGTTGTCAACCTAGTTCAATGAAAGAAAGAAGAAATGTTGTCAACCTAGTTCAATGAAAGAAAGAAGAAATGTCAACCTAGTTCAATGAAAGAAAGAAGAAATGTTGTCAACCTAGTTCAATGAAAGAAAGAAGAAATGTTGTCAACCTAGTTCAATGAAAGAAAGAAGAAATGTTGTCAACCTAGTTCAATGAGAGAAAGAAGAAATGTTGTCAACCTAGTTCAATGAAAGAAAGAAGAAATGTTGTCAGCTTGGGTCAATGAGAGAAAGAAGAAATGTTGTCAACCTAGTTCAATGAAAGAAAGAAGAAATGTTGTCAGCTTGGGTCAATGAGAGAAAGAAGAAATGTTGTCAACCTAGTTCAATGAAAGAAAGAAGAAATGTTGTCAACCTAGTTCAATGAAAGAAAGAAGAAATGTTGTCAACCTAGTTCAATGAAAGAAAGAAGAAATGTTGTCAACCTAGTTCAATGAGAGAAAGAAGAAATGTTGTCAACCTAGTTCAATGAAAGAAAGAAGAAATGTTGTCAACCTAGTTCAATGAAAGAAAGAAGAAATGTTGTCAACCTAGTTCAATGAAAGAAAGAAGAAATGTTGTCAACCTAGTTCAATGAAAGAAAGAAGAAATGTTGTCAGCTTGGGTCAATGAAAGAAAGAAGAAATGTTGTCAGCTTGGGTCAATGAGAGAAAGAAGAAATGTTGTCACCTAGTTCAATGAAAGAAAGAAGAAATGTTGTCAGCTTGGGTCAATGAAAGAAAGAAGAAATGTTGTCAGCTTGGGTCAATGAAAGAAAGAAGAAATGTTGTCAGCTTGGGTCAATGAAAGAAAGAAGAAATGTTGTCAGCCTAGTTCAATGAGAGAAAGAAGAAATGTTGTCAGCCTAGTTCAATGAAAGAAAGAAGAAATGTTGTCAGCCTAGTTCAATGAGAGAAAGAAGAAATGTTGTCAACCTAGTTCAATGAAAGAAAGAAGAAATGTTGTCAACCTAGTTCAATGAAAGAAAGAAGAAATGTTGTCAACCTAGTTCAATGAAAGAAAGAAGAAATGTTGTCAGCTTGGGTCAATGAAAGAAAGAAGAAATGTTGTCAGCTTGGGTCAATGAAAGAAAGAAGAAATGTTGTCAGCTTGGGTCAATGAAAGAAAGAAGAAATGTTGTCAACCTAGTTCAATGAAAGAAAGAAGAAATGTTGTCAACCTAGTTCAATGAAAGAAAGAAGAAATGTTGTCAACCTAGTTCAATGAAAGAAAGAAGAAATGTTGTCAGCTTGGGTCAATGAAAGAAAGAAGAAATGTTGTCAGCTTGGGTCAATGAAAGAAAGAAGAAATGTTGTCAGCTTGGGTCAATGAAAGAAAGAAGAAATGTTGTCAACCTAGTTCAATGAAAGAAAGAAGAAATGTTGTCAACCTAGTTCAATGAAAGAAAGAAGAAATGTTGTCAACCTAGTTCAATGAAAGAAAGAAGAAATGTTGTCAACCTAGTTCAATGAAAGAAAGAAAAAATGTTGTCAGCTTGGGTCAATGAAAGAAAGAAGAAATGTTGTCAGCTTGGGTCAATGAAAGAAATAATGTTGTCAGCTTGGGTCAATGAGAGAAAGAAGAAATGTTGTCAGCCTAGTTCAATGAAAGAAAGAAGAAATGTTGTCAGCTTGGGTCAATGAGAGAAAGAAGAAATGTTGTCAGCCTAGTTCAATGAAAGAAAGAAGAAATGTTGTCAGCTTGGGTCAATGAAAGAAAGAAGAAATGTTGTCAGCTTGGGTCAATGAAAGAAAGAAGAAATGTTGTCAGCTTGGGTCAATGAGAGAAAGAAGAAATGTTGTCAGCTTGGGTCAATGAGAGAAAGAAGAAATGTTGTCAACCTAGTTCAATGAAAGAAAGAAGAAATGTTGTCAGCTTGGGTCAATGAAAGAAAGAAGAAATGTTGTCAACCTAGTTCAATGAAAGAAAGAAGAAATGTTGTCAACCTAGTTCAATGAAAGAAAGAAGAAATGTCAACTAGTTCAATGAAAGAAAGAAGAAATGTTGTCAACCTAGTTCAATGAAAGAAAGAAGAAATGTTGTCAACCTAGTTCAATGAGAGAAAGAAGAAATGTTGTCAACCTAGTTCAATGAAAGAAAGAAGAAATGTTGTCAACCTAGTTCAATGAAAGAAAGAAGAAATGTTGTCACCTAGTTCAATGAAAGAAAGAAGAAATGTTGTCAGCTTGGGTCAATGAAAGAAAGAAGAAATGTTGTCAACCTAGTTCAATGAAAGAAAGAAGAAATGTTGTCAGCTTGGGTCAATGAAAGAAAGAAGAAATGTTGTCAACCTAGTTCAATGAAAGAAAGAAGAAATGTTGTCAACCTAGTTCAATGAAAGAAAGAAGAAATATTGTCAGCTTGGGTCAATGAGAGAAAGAAGAAATGTTGTCAGCTTGGGTCAATGAAAGAAAGAAGAAATGTTGTCAACCTAGGTCAATGAAAGAAAGAAGAAATGTTGTCAACCTAGTTCAATGAAAGAAAGAAGAAATGTTGTCAACCTAGTTCAATGAGAGAAAGAAGAAATGTTGTCAGCCTAGTTCAATGAAAGAAAGAAGAAATGTTGTCAGCTTGGGTCAATGAAAGAAAGAAGAAATGTTGTCAGCTTGGGTCAATGAGAGAAAGAAGAAATATTGTCAGCTTGGGTCAATGAGAGAAAGAAGAAATGTTGTCAGCTTGGGTCAATGAAAGAAAGAAGAAATGTTGTCAGCTTGGGTCAATGAAAGAAAGAAGAAATGTTGTCAGCTTGGGTCAATGAAAGAAAGAAGAAATGTTGTCAGCTTGGGTCAATGAGAGAAAGAAGAAATGTTGTCAACCTAGTTCAATGAAAGAAAGAAGAAATGTTGTCAACCTAGTTCAATGAAAGAAAGAAGAAATGTTGTCAACCTAGTTCAATGAAAGAAAGAAGAAATGTTGTCAGCTTGGGTCAATGAAAGAAAGAAGAAATGTTGTCAGCTTGGGTCAATGAAAGAAAGAAGAAATGTTGTCAACCTAGTTCAATGAAAGAAAGAAGAAATGTTGTCAACCTAGTTCAATGAAAGAAAGAAGAAATGTTGTCAACCTAGTTCAATGAAAGAAAGAAGAAATGTTGTCAACCTAGTTCAATGAAAGAAAGAAGAAATGTTGTCAGCTTGGGTCAATGAAAGAAAGAAGAAATGTTGTCAACCTAGTTCAATGAAAGAAAGAAGAAATGTTGTCAACCTAGTTCAATGAAAGAAAGAAGAAATGTTGTCAGCTTGGGTCAATGAAAGAAAGAAGAAATGTTGTCAGCTTGGGTCAATGAAAGAAAGAAGAAATGTTGTCAACCTAGTTCAATGAAAGAAAGAAGAAATGTTGTCAGCCTAGTTCAATGAAAGAAAGAAGAAATGTTGTCAGCTTGGGTCAATGAAAGAAAGAAGAAATGTTGTCAACCTAGTTCAATGAAAGAAAGAAGAAATGTTGTCAACCTAGTTCAATGAAAGAAAGAAGAAATGTTGTCAGCTTGGGTCAATGAGAGAAAGAAGAAATGTTGTCAGCTTGGGTCAATGAGAGAAAGAAGAAATGTTGTCAGCTTGGGTCAATGAGAGAAAGAAGAAATATTGTCAGCTTGGGTCAATGAGAGAAAGAAGAAATTTTGTCAGCTTGGGTCAATGAGAGAAAGAAGAAATGTTGTCAGCTTGGGTCAATGAAAGAAAGAAGGAATTGAAGAGTTTTAAAAACACTGTGTTATGTACCATCATTGGCTTGAAAATACAATAAATGTATAGATTCAACTCACTTCATTATCTGGCTCTTTTTTCACATTCCAGATTGGAATGCAACTCTTTGTATCCATAGTGTTGACTCTCTAAGATAAAAAGTAGATGTTCAATATTCAGTAATTTTGAACAGCAACATAATAAAATTAATAAGAGATGGTAATGTTTTACTGAAATAGTGTCATAAAAAAGTTAAATGGAGATGATAATATTAATACTGCAATATATGTGCACAAAATAAGTGGATTGTCTTTATTTGTTAAAATGTATAACTGCCTTGGTTTTTGTAAAAAATTATCTCATTGAACTCCTCATCTTGGCCTATAGTTTCTATGCTTTCCTTTCATGAACTTAGTGCAGTTATTTATTTACTTCTAAATGTATAACTAATTTATAACTTGAGCTGAAAATGACCAGAGACTCATAGCTGACCATTAGTATCAGGTTCAGGAAACAACAATTAGTTTAGATCCTAACCAACTTACTTGTGGTAGACCCCAAATCTAACCAGTCTGGACAAACAATTAGGGATCTAAGATGAAAAGCAACCTTGTACCAAAAATGTTGTGCTGAAGTCTGATGTCTAGGGCTGAAAGGTCCAAATATCACAGCCTGCTATAAGCCACAACACTATGTATCCACACCATGTTCATATCCTTATGAGTATGGACAACAAGAAAGGAGTATACATTGAGCATAAGTAGATGTCTTATATTACAGTACAGACAAAAGTTTACATTGAATTATTCTTGAATTGCCTTATTCAAATATCAAACATTTGTTGTATTGTTATTGTCATCACAATAATCTAAAGATGTGAGTTATGTCCCTTACAGGATGTGTGTTTGCTAGAAGAGTGTGTATAAATGTATGTGTTTAGAATCTTTGCTTGATTCCTTCTTCAGTTTATACATGATTTTTTTGTTCAGCCCTGATAGTAGTCATCAACATTGCAAAAGAACAGAAAATCAATATAACTGTAGACAGGAAACAACTAAAACAGGTGGAGGAATTTAAATACCTTGGAAGGCTAGTGACAAATGATAATTCACAAGCAGTAGTAATCAACTTAAGGAGTAATTCCCACTGATGAAAACATAAACGACAGAAAAAATAGTTCGACCATATGGTAAGGCGGAAAGACCAAGATACAACACAACAAGACTTCAACAAGTGCTAATGGAACACTAAACTCAAAGGCTGACAATGAAAAAGATGGATTGATGTAATATTAGAATCACAAGAAAACATAACAGGAGAGGCCAACTGAAGAACAAAAGATAACAAACTATATCTTTTCTCAAAGGTGAAAGGCAAATGACAAAGGAAAGAAGATACTAGAGCAGTCACAGCTGTGCTACAATCATTATAAAATGATCATCATATTATTGTTACAGTTACAAATCATGTCAAACCCATTAAAACATTGATTTTCTGGTTATGGAATGCCACAGCATCTCTGCAATCAAATTAAAATCCATAATTGCTCAATCATCTGTGCCAGTGGAATCCTCCAAATTAATATCTCATCTCCCAAATAAATAAAGGTAGCTGCAGTCCCCATCATAGCAGTCTGAGCACATGCCAAAAGCGATAAGGTGAAAACACACATAAAGTGAACACAGCCATCTGTTCGCCATCATACAATATCATCATTCATCGTAAGCAATCGAAATATCAAAATAAAATCAAAACCAATGAAATGCACAGCTCACGGTGTGCACACACAGCACTTAACTCAGTAGCTCCAGTAACAAGCCGGGCTTGGAATATAAGGAAACTGCAACAAGGAACACTTTTCAGACACGGCCTTTAATGGTTCCTGATACCTATCTGCCACATTGACTGGAAGTTCACGTCCTTCTGGAAATGTTGATCATCATACTTTTTTTTTTATGTAAAGCGTTTGATGATGTTAGGACATTGTTTTATCTCCAAATCTGAACATATGAAACCAGTTAGTTATCAGAATATTCTCATCGCACAACAGACCTCAGAACAAGTAGTAGTAAAAGTCTTCCATACAAATTCAGCAAAAGAAGAATATTCCTCATGAGTTAATGACAAGACCTATACTTTATTAAAACAAGAAAAACACAGTACTCTCAAAATGAGAACTTGTGCTTAGTGGCTTAACTTAATGGCTTAGTCCCAATGGACTCTAGTGAACTGCTCAGGTAAAAACAATTACTGATTCTGTTAATGACACAAACTCTCCTGGAATCTCTCTCAATGTAAGACTATTATTTTATTGTAGTCAACACACAGCTAACAAGTGTATTGAGGACATTCTAAAAGAGGCCAAAGCAGAAAGGAAAAATCATTGTCAACATCAGGAGAAAACAATCATTATTTTTGGCCATGCTATCATCATGAGTAATGACAGAGGAACAGCTAGAATACATTGTGACAATGGAAAAAAATCAAGACAAGAAGAGAAGGAAGCTGAAAGAAGAGGTACAATGATAGTTTAAGTTCAAGAGAATGGTTTTGTAGGAAGTCAATAACAAAAATTATGAACAGCTGTTAAGATAGAAAGGTGTGGGGAGGCATGATCGCCTGCATGGTACTTGATGATTATAGTCATAAGTCAATGATCTCCCAGTTAGGAAAGAAAAACAAAGAAAGAATATGTCACACTTTAAATGTTGTGTTGTACTGCATGGGCTGACTAGGCTCAGTGTGTCCATATTTGTCTTGACTACATGAATATTTTATACAAATTATATATTATTGTGCACCAGCCATACTTCTTACTTATGGACATGTTCGGAGTGCAATGATGATGACCCACAAATAACTCAATGTATTACTTATGGGCATGTTCGGAGTGCAATGATGATGACCCACAAATAACTCAATTTCTTACTTATGGACATGTTCGGAGTGCAATGATGATGACCCACAAATAACTCAATGTATTACTTATGGGCATGTTCGGAGTGCAATGATGATAACCCACAAATAACTCAATTTCTTACTTATGGGCATGTTCGGAGTGCAATGATGATGACCCACAAATAACTCAATGTATTACTTATGGACATGTTCGGAGTGCAATGATGATGACCCACAAATAACTCAATTTCTTACTTATGGACATGTTCGGAGTGCAATGATGATGACCCACAAATAACTCAATGTATTACTTATGGACATGTTCGGAGTGCAATGATGATGACCCACAAATAACTCAATTTCTTACTTATGGACATGTTCGGAGTGCAATGATGATGACTCACAAATAACTCAATTTCTTACTTATGGACATGTTCGGAGTGCAATGATGATGACTCACAAATAACTCAATTTCTTACTTATGGACATGTTCAGAGTGCAATGATGATGACTCACAAATAACTCAATTTCTTACTTATGGACATGTTCAGAGTGCAATGATGATGACCCACAAATAACTCAATGTATTACTTTCCAGACGATTAACGAACAGGGAAAAGCGGCACAAGTGGCAGCAGAAATGACCAACTATAAGATAGATATTCTGGGAATGTGTGAAACAAGATTGCTGGGAGCGGAGAGAATAAAATTGAATACAGGGGAGATGATTTTATCATCAGGACACCAGGAACCAGGAGCACAACATAGCGAAGGGGTAGCTATAATGCTATCAAAAAATGCACAGAAGACACTAATAGAATGGGAGGCAGTGGGACCAAGACTGGTGAGAGCAACATTTAGAACAACCAAAAACAAAATAAAATTACACATTATACAATGCTATGCACCAACCAACGATAAAGATGACTCAGTTAAAGATGATTTTTATAAACAGCTACAATGGCAGATGGATGCAAGACGAGCCAAGGATATTATAATCTTGATGGGAGACCTAAATGCTAAGGTAGGATCAGACAACAGAGGCTTCGAAGAGATTATGGGAAAACATGGACTTGGAGATATAAACGAGAATGGAGAGATATTTGTGAATTTCTGCGCCCTTAATCAAATGAGCCTAGGAGGAACAATATTCCAACATAAAAGAATACACAAAGCTACATGGGTGTCACCAGATCATAGAACGGAAAATCAAATTGATCACATATGTATTAATAATAAGTTTAAGTCATCCTTACAGGATGTAAAAGTATATAGAGGGGCAGATATAGCTTCTGACCATCATCTTCTGTTAGCCAAACTTAAAATTAAATTAAAAAGGTATAATACAACGAATAAGGGTAGAAAGTTTTTCAATGTAGGGTTTCTTAAAGAACAAGGAATTAAAGATAAATTCGCAGTCACAATATCAAACAAATACCAAGTCCTCCAACAACTAGAAAATACAATAAATATAGAAGATCATTGGAAACAGGTAAAAAATATATGGAAAGAAACATGCGAAGAAACACTGGGGAAGAGGGAACGCCAGAATAGGGCATGGATGACAGCAGAGACCCTGGATGGAATTGGGGAAAGAGGGAACGGAAAGCAGACATAAATGGAGGCAAAACAGGAGGTGGTGAAGCCAAGACACGGGAGGCTTGCACAGAGGTGGACAGAGAGGTGGGGGGATGCGTTGGAAGGGATGGGGGGAAATGTGTGGATGAGCTGGCTGGGGAGGCAGAGGGGGCAGCAAATGGAGGGAATGTGAAAGAGCTGTACAACAGCGCAGGGAGATTGGGTGGAAAATACAGACAGATCAGCGCCTTTGTCGGGGACAAGAGGGGAGATCTGCTTAGTGATATAAGGGAACAGGTGGAGAGATGGAGGGAGCACTTTGAAGGGCTTTTGAACAGACCCGGCTCAGGTGGTCCTCCAGATGTACTGCCAGCGGAGGAGGAGTTGCACGTTGGCTGCGGAAGACCAGGCAAAGAGGAAGTGATGAAAGCCGTCAGACTGTTAAGGGATGGTGGGGCCGCAGGACCAGATGAGGTTCCTTCGGAGGCCATCGGGGCAGATGTTGACATCTCTGCCAGGATGTTACAGGATCTATTGGATGGGGTTTGGGAGAGGGGGGAGGTGCCTGGGGACTGGAGAGAGGGTTGTGTGATCGGACTGCCAGGGAGGGGAGGTTTACGGGAGTGCACAGGTTGTGGGGAATTGTGCTGCTGTCGGTGCCGGGAAAAATGTTGGGCGGAATCGTTCTGGAGAGATTGGGGGAGGCTATGGGGAGACGCTTGGGAGATGGGCGGGCAGGTTTTGGGAAGAGCGGATCATGTGCTGATCAAATAGCTACCCTACGTATGGTAGTTGAACAGGGTTTAGAACTAGAGTCCCCACTGTGTATTGGATTCGTGGATTACGAAAGGGCATTTGATGGTTTGGACAGAGGAGTGCTTTGGAGGTTGCTGAGTCATTACGGAATCCCCATGGGGTTTATTGGCCTGATAGGGACGGTGTATGGGGGGGCAGGGTGTGGTGTGCGTGGGGGACAGCTTGCTGAGGCGTTTGGGATGGGAGCAAGAGTAGGGCAAGGATGCCTCCTGTCTCCGTTTCTCTTTCTGCTGGCCATGGATTGGATTGTGAAAATAACTCGGAGCAACAGAGGTGGGATCCAGTGGTCGCTGACCAAGCGGCTTGATGATTTGGACTTTGCTGATGACATGGCTCTCCTATCGCGCGGCCATCGACGGATGCAGGGTGGGGTGAGTATATTGGATGAGTCGATCACGGCAGCTGGGACTAAAGATTGATAGAGATAAGACCAACATTGTGAGAGTTGGTGCAGTTGGCAGTGGCCATATAGAGCTAGGAGAGATGCCTCTACTGGATGTGCAGTCTTGCATGTGTCTGGGCGGTGGTATAGATGAGGGGGGAGGAACAGGGAATGATGCCGGGATAGGGATGTCAAGGACAAGAGGAGCTTTCATTGCACTGGGAAACGTGTGGAAATCCAAAGAAATTAGGCTAAATGCAAAAATAAAAGTTTTCAACTCAAATGTTGAGTCGGTCCTGTTGTATGGCTGCGAGACATGGAGAATGACAAAATTGACAATCACGAAAGTACAGACTTTCATTAATGGATGCTTGCGCAGAATAAAGGGATGGAAATGGCAGGACAAAGTCACTAACGTGGAATTATGGAAATGTACCGGTCAAATACCAGTGGATAAAGAGATACAGCGAAGACGATGGCGATGGATAGGACACACACTACGGAAGCCAACTGAGAGTATTACACAACAAGCCCTTTTTTGGAATCCCCAGGGGAAAAGACAAAGAGGAAGACCAAGGAATTCTTGGAGAAGACAGATAGAAGCAGAGATGAAGATGATGGGGAAGACATGGAATGATCTTAAAAGAATGGCAAAAAACAGAACGACTTGGAAAGTGTTTGTTGAAGACTTGCTCCACCGGGAGCTAAAAGGTAAAAGAAGAAGAAGACAACAGACCTCAGAACAAGTAGTAGTAAAAGTCTTCCATACAAATTCAGCAAAAGAAGAATATTCCTCATGAGTTAATGACAAGACCTATACTTTATTAAAACAAAAACACAGTACTCTCAAAATGAGAACTTGTGCTTAGTGGCTTAACTTAATGGCTTAGTCCCAATGGACTCTAGTGAACTGCTCAGGTAAAAACAATTACTGATTCTGTTAATGACACAAACTCTCCTGGAATCTCTCTCAATGTAAGACTATTATTTTATTGTAGTCAACACACAGCTAACAAGTGTATTGAGGACATTCTAAAAGAGGCCAAAGCAGAAAGGAAAAATCATTGTCAACATCAGGAGAAAACAATCATTATTTTTGGCCATGCTATCATCATGAGTAATGACAGAGGAACAGCTAGAATACATTGTGACAATGGAAAAAAATCAAGACAAGAAGAGAAGGAAGCTGAAAGAAGAGGTACAATGATAGTTTAAGTTCAAGAGAATGGTTTTGTAGGAAGTCAATAACAGAAATTATGAACAGCTATTAAGATAGAAAGGTGTGGGGAGGCATGATCGCCTGCATGGTACTTGATGATTATAGTCATAAGTCAATGATCTCCCAGTTAGGAAAGAAAAACAAAGAAAGAATATGTCACACTTTAAATGTTGTGTTGTACTGCATGGGCTGACTAGGCTCAGTGTGTCCATATTTGTCTTGACTACATGAATATTTTATACAAATTATATATTATTGTGCACCAGCCATACTTCTTACTTATGGACATGTTCGGAGTGCAATGATGATGACCCACAAATAACTCAATGTATTACTTATGGGCATGTTCGGAGTGCAATGATGATGACCCACAAATAACTCAATGTATTACTTATGGACATGTTCGGAGTGCAATGATGATGACCCACAAATAACTCAATTTCTTACTTATGGACATGTTCGGAGTGCAATGATGATGACCCACAAATAACTCAATTTCTTACTTATGGACATGTTCGGAGTGCAATGATGATGACCCACAAATAACTCAATTTCTTACTTATGGACATGTTCGGAGTGCAATGATGATGACTCACAAATAACTCAATTTCTTACTTATGGACATGTTCGGAGTGCAATGATGATGACTCACAAATAACTCAATTTCTTACTTATGGACATGTTCAGAGTGCAATGATGATGACTCACAAATAACTCAATTTCTTACTTATGGACATGTTCAGAGTGCAATGATGATGACCCACAAATAACTCAATGTATTACTTTCCAGACTCTCACTTTCCCCTACAAAAATCAACAGAACCAAATTAAAACTGGGTTGACTTTGAAACCGTTGCTTTATTTTATTTATTAATTCATTGAGTGTCATCTCGACATCGAAGGTTAACTACCACTTTTTTACTTTGTCTCTTGATGTATGTTGTCAAAGTTTCACCTGTCCATCACTTGATGTTATCAGTCCACTTTAGTATTGGTTTGCCTCATCCACCTAGAACACCCCTTACTAGATTACTTAAGTAGAAAACTGTGTCTTGTCATATATCCAAAAAAAGTTTATTTTATAAATAATAATATGCCTTAGACTTATAACATATTACACCAACCTAAGAAAAAACAATATAAATGGTACCGCTTTAAGGCTGGATGAATACTGAGGCTGGTTGGTCTATTATGGGTGTATACTTTCCACCCTACATTTTATTACATACATGGACTATATATGCAAATTAGCAGACCCATCAGAGACAGAGATCAATGAGTTTTTATTTTTAGATGATCAGACACTAATACATGGAAAAATAAAAGACCAACAAGAACACTTAAATAAACTCAACAGCACAGGCACAAAATACAACAAGAAAATCAATATCAACAAAACAGAAGTTATGAATGTCGCCAAAGATAAATAGATCATAAACATAACTATAGAAAGAAGGAAACTAAACCAAGTAGAGGAATTCAAATACCTAGTAAATCTAGTGACAAACGACTATTCACAAACAGCAGAGATTGACTCGAGTTGCAACAAAGCTTGTCAAATCATTGGACAGCTATCACCACTATTGTCCAACAAGGAAATAACTCTAGAAGCAAAATGGGCACTTTACAATGCAATCTTCATCCCACCGTTGTGCTACCAATGTCAGACCTGGACCCTAGATGCAAGAACAATAAGAAAAATAACCTCTACAGAGATGAAATGTGTTAGACGAATGACAGGAAACAGCCTGAGAGACAAGTCCAGAAATTAAGAACTGAGAAAAAAGCTAGGAATATATAAAGAAACAACAGATAAAATGGTTCGACCACTTGACAAGGCAGAGTGATCAATCCACAACACGAGCCCTAAATAAACATTGCAAGAATACCGGACTCAAGGGATGACCACAAAAAAGATGGATTGATGGAATATTAGAAGCACTAGGAAACATAGCAGGGGAGGTCACTAGTTTTGCTTAAATAATTTATCGGACTAAACTTGGACTAGATGCACTCCTTAATTCGGGTGCTATTATGGTTTTTTTTTATTAGTTAAGCATGGGCATTTACTAGTTGATGTCACCTTTGTAACTTTGTATGTTCCAGTGTGGAGTGTGCTTCCCGTTTACCCTCATTTTAGATGAAATATAATATCCACTCAATGTACTTTTGTTGATTTTAAATCGCATTTTTTCTCAAGGACTTTATTACCCTCGCGTTTTTTCTCTATAATTAGGGACTTCCGAATGATAGATTGACTCATCGTCTCAGTATTGACACTGAGACTGCAATGAGTGAGATTTAGAATCAAGTCACGTGTGTGAATGTTTAATTGTTTAACAGTTTAACTCAAGGCACCGGGACCATCCATAATTACTGTAATGATTACACATACATAGTATATTAGGGTAATTTCCTAGTTTGATCAGATATAGTATTTCAGTTTGGAAGAGTGATGTCCCCTAAAATATGTCTGCCAAAATACAGTGGTTCTACGCATTCTTGGCGTTGGGGTCATTACGCTGGCATGTGTCACTCACACTGGCGTTTGGGTCAGCGTGGCGTTCGGGTCAGCGTCTGCGTCCAAATCGAGATGTTAATTAATAATTGGCTGAACCCCTATCCTTTCTTTCTTATGCTTCTTCTTACTAATTATCCGCCTATATATATAGGCTAGTTTGTCTAATATTTAAAAACCAGCTAAGCAGTTCTGAGTTTGACAATCTTCCAACATTTGGCAGTAAATTACGGCGATTGGTAATCAACCGCACAATTCCCTTCGATCAGAAGATCATAATTAGGCCGCGTGGCGTCGTTTTTGTCACGCGTTATAATATATTTATAAATATTTAACACTAAAGCTAAACCTAACCCTGGACCCAATCAACAGATACTCCGAAATGATTACATGCCAGCGTAATGACCCCAACGCCAAGAATGCGTAGAACCACTGTATTTTGGCAGACATATTTTAGGGGACATCACTCTTCCAAACTGAAATAATATATCTGATCAAACTAGGAAATTACCTATATATACTCTTCCGAACTGATTCCGAAATAATTGACTGGACTAAACTTGATCTTTACCTGCATTTCGAGTAATTAAAGAATTTAGTAATGATGTGTTGTATCAAAGTAGAGACTACCAGTGGGTTTACACAACAAAACACCTGCCTTTTGGTTCGAGGAGGAAAAAAACAAATCACGTCCTATGGATAGTGATTGTTAGCTCACAGGAAGTGGCGTCACTGGCGTCATTAGTGGATACGGGACTACCAGGGGACATTCAGAAAACAAGGTCAATCACGGCTCAGAAGAGCCAGCATAAAGCCAAATATTAATATCTCTCTCTCTCTCTGTCTGCGATCAGGACCCAATCAGAGTAGGATTCCAGCTCCTCACATGAACCCAGCTGTCAGGTTAGGTGTGTTACAAACAGAACATCACAATTAGAGTCTGCCAGATCCACTCTGATTGAACACCCGTTAAAAACGTTGCACTGTGTTCTGCGCCAGTGGCCCAGTGCATCCGATTTCAGCCAGCATTTTATTCAGGTTTGCTTTCCCTAGCCTTTGATTGTCCCCAATCTTCCTGCAAGGCAGCAGGTGATCTTTTCTGTAGGGGGATTCTGCCCTTAGATGGTCGGCCCTCCCAGGTTTACGAGCACCATCTGCCCGAGTCACTAGAGGTGACTAACACAGACATGCACACACAAAGATATGAGATGTGACAAACACAGACATGCACATAACGATACGAGGCATGACTAACACTGTCATACATCAAGATATATGACACATGACTAACATAAACATGCACATAAAGATATGAGATATGACTGACATAGACATGCACCCACACAGAAATTACACATGTCTAACATGGATATGCACACAAAGATATGAGATATTACCAACATAGATAGGCACACACAATGATATGAGATGTGACTAGCATAGCCATGCAAACACAAGGATATGAGATGTGACATACACAGACATGCACACACAAAGATATGAGATATGACTAACATAAACATGCACACAGAGATATAAGATATCACTAGCCCAAACACAAAGATATGACACATGACTAACACAGATACACACTAAGATATGAGATATGACTAAACACATACACACTTAAAGATATGACACTTGACTAACACAGATTCACACTAAGATATGAGATATGACTAAACACATACACACTTAAAGATATGAGACATGATTAACACGGACACTCCAAGATATGAGATATGACTAACATGACACAAAACAAGATATGAGCCATGGCCAGCACACACACACACGCCAAGATATGAGCCTTGGCTAGCAATGAAACACACCAAGTAATGAACCATGTCCAGCACAGAAAGAAAATATCCAGTACACATTAAGGTATCCATATGCTTGGGTTTGTTGTAGTCGGCAGACTCTTCTTAACGTGGGAATCATCGACATACGAGACGCCGGCCCCCATGAACTGTTAACAGATATCGTCCAAACAGTTGTACGGAGATTTGAGAGTGCAGTCTGACCCGTAGAACGTTCCCCTGCATGAACAGATCCCGGTTGACTGTTCACATGTGTCGTTGAAACAGTGGTCAGGACATTTGAGAGTGCAGTCTGGCCCGTAGTACGCTTCCTTGCGCGTACAGTCTGCTCTTTCTGTGTCACATATGATGTCACAGCCATCAGAACACGTCTGTTCGCACTGTAGCCCAAAATTACCATCAGGACAAGTGTCATCACAGGTATAGCCAGGATGTTTGCAATGTTGGCATTTTCCGGATTTTCCTCACATAAAGAACTGACACTAAGACAAGACCCGGAGCAGTCGTGTCCATAAATCCCATGTGAACAGTTGAAGTGACACGTACCGATGATGACGGTGCAGCCTTTGCTACTCCCACCACACACTGTACAAAACGACCAAGAATGCCCGTCCAGACAATAGGTGTCTGTAAATGTTTGCACCTCACACACCGTCAGTGCACTCTCGTCCTGCGAAAAGGTCGGGGAGAACTCAAACTTACTGTGTGCCCTTGTCGCTTGTATGGTGACTACAATAGTGTTCACAGAAATATTTGGGTATGGTATATCATTATACTGGAACACTACACCGCCACTGTCAGAGAAAGCCTTTGGAGTGTCATTCTTTACCCGAATCATAGTGCTAGCTCGATGATAAATTCTAATGGTGTGAGTCTTCTGGGACGTGTCAAAGTTCAGATACCAGTAAACAGAATTGGTTCCACTTCTCAATTGTGTGTGTGTGTGCAGTCATTGTCATAAAGATTGGTCTTTGTTTTGCCATTAAGTGCGGCCTCTGGTCCACATCCGTCCATTGTATTATCAAGCATTAAATGTGTCGGTCTGGTTTGCGTTCTGTTTGAGAGTCACATTCCGACCCCCGCCAATGTAGATGGAGCAGATATTTGCAACTATCGCGCCTTCAATCCGTAACTTGTTGATTAGACCATGAAACTGTCCGGATCTGTAGGTCCAGATCCCTAGGCGTATTTGCAAACTAGATCAAAGTACTGACACTGGGGTCCGAAACGCTCTCGCCGACAACTGTCACCGTTTGTGTATGTCCCTGTAGCCCTGTCACAAACTGAGCGATTTTAGCAGTGACACTGCAACGCACAATTTGCCCCAAACGAACCGTCTACACAAGTTAGGCAGTTAGGTCATTAGCTTCCAATGTCGCAAACAAAGCCAGCAGAATAAAGACTTGATCTACAGCGGTGGTTAACGAAATGTGCACAAACAATTATTTCAAACCCGTGGCTACAATTCTAACAATCCGCCAACTCGCTGTGACACACAGACAGCGCGATGTTCAAGATCAGCATTGTATACACCACGGCCAGAACTCGGACGAACTTCCATCTTGGTGCGTCCCATGACGTCATATCTCAAATATTAATATCAAGATTTGATTCCCATGTCTGTCCAATGTTTAGGAAAAATAAAACAAAAATGAACAAGATCTGGAAACATTTTTTTTCAAATTTAAATACTTGAGAGCATTTGTCAGCGACGAAGGTTCAAAACATGAAAATACCGGCTAGAAAAGCGCAAACTACAGCAACCTATGTAAAGCTACAATATATTTAAAAAGAAAAATCTCAAATCTCCGGACAACTGTTTGAACGAAACCTGTGAACAGTTAATCGGGGCCTGCGTCTCGTATATCGATGATTCTCTCGTTAAGAAGAGTACGACAACAAACCCAAGCATATGGATACCTTAATGTGTTTCTGTGCTGGACATGGTTCATTTCTTGGTGTTTTTCCGTGAAGCCATGGCTCATATCTTGATGTGTTTCTGTGCAGCCATGGCTCATATCTTGGTGTGTGTCTGTGTTAGTCATGTGTCATATCTTTGTGTGTGGATGTTTGGCTTAGATATCTCATATCTTTGTGTGCATGTCTATGTTAGGCACGTATCATATCTTTGTGTGTGCATGTCTATGGCAGTCATATCTCACATCTTTATGTGCATGTTTATGTTAGTTATGTGTCATATATCTTGATGTCTGTCGGTGTTAGTCATGCCTCGTATCGTTGTGTACATGTCTGTGTTGGTCACATCTCCTATCTTTGTGTGTGCATGTCTGTGTTAGTCACCTCTAGTGACTCGAGCAGATGGTGCTCGTAAACCTGGGAGGGCCGACCATCTAAGGGCAGAATCCCCGTACAGAAAAGATCATCTGCTGCCTTGCAGGAAAATTGGGGACAATCAAAGGCTAAGGAATGCAAACCTGAATAAAATTCTGGCTGAAATCGGATGCACTGGGCTACTGGCGCAGAACACAGTGCAACGTTTTAACGGGTGTTCAATCAGAGTGGATCTGGCAGACTCTAATTGTGATGTTCTGTCTGTGTGGGCGATCAACACACTTAACCTGACAGCTGACTTCATGTGAGAGTCTGGAATCCTACTTTGATTGAGTCCTGATCGCAGAGAGAGAGAGAGAGAGAGAGAGAGAGTGAGAGAAAAGTAAAATAAATAAATCTTGGCTTTTGAGTCTTACCCTGTTACAGCAGTTTTTGTAAACGCTTGAGAAACAAGGACACTTACAACAGAGATGCACAAACAAATACAAGTTTTGGAGATGGAATGTTATTGTAAGATTTTTAGCATGTCATTGTTGGTTTAACAAATGAAAAAGTTCGCAAATGATACAATAAATTCAATAAACAATCGTAGTATATATGATGATTCATTGATTGGTATGTGTTCGAAGGCCCTGGTATCACTGCATGCGAGTGGAAATCCGTTATTGCTCAAACGTCCGTGCTAGTGGAATCATCCGAATTTTTGTGTCACCCACAACTCAAGAACTATATCGGCGGTAGAAAAGCTTTTCCTTTTTTTCCTTTCAACTGGCCCTTTTTGGGTACACACAACCATTGATTTGTAAATTACAGAGCTGATGTCTGTGGCATTAGTAGGTGGCCAACACATATAAGATCGCAGTCAATAAAGAGCTGATGTCTGTGACATTAGTAGGTGGCCAACACATATACGATCGCAGTCAATAAAGAGCTGATGTCTGTGACATTAGTAGGTGGCCAACACATATAAGATCGCAGTCAATAAAGAGCTGATGTCTGTGACATTAGTAGGTTGCCAACACATTTAAGATCTAGTAGGTTGCCAACACATATAAGATCGCAGTTAATAAAGAGCTGATGTCTGTGATACTAGTAGGTTGCCAACACATGTAAGATCGCAGTTAATAAAGAGCTGATGTATGTGATACTAGTAGGTGGCCAACACATATAAGATCGCAGACAATAAAGAGCTGATGTCTGTGACATTAGTAGATGGCCAACACATGTAAGATCGCAGACAATAAAGAGCTGATGTCTGTGACATTAGTAGATGGCCAACACATATAACATCGCAGACAATAAAGAGCTGATGTCTGTGACATTAGTAGATGGCCAACACATGTAAGATCGCAGTTAATAAAGAGCTGATGTCTCTGACATTAGTAGATGGCCAACACATACAAGATCGCAGACAATAAAGAGCTGATGTCTCTGACATTAGTAGATGGCCAACACATACAAGATCGCAGACAATAAAGAGCTGATGTCTGTGACATTAGTAGATGGCCAACACATGTAAGATCGCAGACAATAAAGAGCTGATGTCTGTGACATTAGTAGATGGCCAACACATATAACATCGCAGACAATAAAGAGCTGATGTCTGTGACATTAGTAGATGGCCAACACATGTAAGATCGCAGTTAATAAAGAGCTGATGTCTCTGACATTAGTAGATGGCCAACACATACAAGATCGCAGTTAATAAAGAGCTGATGTCTGTGACATTAGTAGATGGCCAACACATACAAGATCGCAGACAATAAAGAGCTGATGTCTCTGACATTAGTAGGTGGTCAACACATATAAGATCGCAGACAATAAAGAGCTGATGTCTCTGACATTAGTAGGTGGTCAACACATATACGATCGCAGACAATAAAGAGCTGATGTCTCTGACATTAGTAGGTGGTCAACACATATAAGATCGCAGACAATAAAGAGCTGATGTCTGTGACATTAGTAGATGGCCAACACATATAAGATAGCAGACAATAAAGAGCTGATGTCTGTGGCATTAGTAGATGGCCAACACATATAAGATCGCAGACAATAAAGAGCTGATGTCTGTGACATTAGTAGATGGCCAACACATATAAGATCGCAGACAATAAAGAGCTGATGTCTGTGACATTAGTAGATGGCCAACACATATAAGATCGCAGACAATAAAGAGCTGATGTCTGTGACATTAGTAGATGGCCAACACATATAAGATCGCAGACAATAAAGAGCTGATGTCTCTGACATTAGTAGGTGGTCAACACATATAAGATCGCAGTTAATAAAGAGCTGATGTCTCTGACATTAGTAGGTGGTCAACACATATAAGATCGCAGACAATAAAGAGCTGATGTCTGTGACATTGTATTTTGCCTACACATATAAGATCGCAGACAATAAAGAGCTGATGTCTGTGACATTGTATTTTGCCTACACATATAAGATCGCAGACAATAAAGAGCTGATGTCTGTGACATTGTATTTTGCCTACACATATAAGATCGCAGACAATAAAGAGCTGATGTCTGTGACATTGTATTTTGCCTACACATATAAGATCGCAGACAATAAAGAGCTGATGTCTGTGACATTGTATTTTGCCTGCACATATAAGATCGCAGACAATAAAGAGCTGATGTCTGTGACATTAGTAGGTGGCCAACACATATAAGATCGCAGACAATAAAGAGCTGATGTCTGTGACATTGTATTTTGCCTACACATATAAGATCGCAGACAATAAAGAGCTGATGTCTGTGACATTGTATTTTGCCTACACATATAAGATCGCAGACAATAAAGAGCTGATGTCTGTGACATTAGTAGGTGGCCAACACATATAAGATCGCAGACAATAAAGAGCTGATGTCTGTGACATTGTATTTTGCCTACACATATAAGATCGCAGACAATAAAGAGCTGATGTCTGTGACATTGTATTTTGCCTACACATATAAGATCACCGTGAGCCGAGCAGAATCTATCATTCATAGCACCGGTGTTTCCGTGTTAACAAAATGATTGTTAAGTGAGAACCATGCAGGCCATGCTAGTGTCTATGTCACGTACAAGAATAGCAAACAAGAGATGCTACTTTGTTTTGATGTCGTGTCATATACAAGTATACCAGACGTACCACAGTATTATTATGTCATGCCATGTACATACAGTAGATTGGCCATAGCACAGAGTTGTGCTGTCATGTATATGGATGTAGACTAAACTGGGACAACACAGAAGAGACGACCCACGTAGAATAGCTACAGGAATAAGAGGGGATTATAGCCTGAACTCCTGATTAGAGATGTAAATTAACAGCTCACTACCAGAGACTGGTCAACTAATATCCTCCAAAGATACAAGAACAATCAAGAAGTGAGTGTAGAAGTCATCACTTGATGCCAATCTTAAGGTGGAATCGACACAAGTCAATTATCATTATTCTAATTTAGTGACATAATCAGGCCACTCTTTGTATTGGTGTAATGTAATCATCAGTGGAATATTTATTTGATATCGGACTCTCTAAGTGGTCCCCCTTGTTGGGTCATTTCAATTGTTGTCTGATCTGACCCTTTCAGTGGTCCCGTTATTAACACTTTCACAGTCATTCATAATCGTTAAACATCTCAAATGGTGCCAGGGATACCATCGTTAAGTCAACAACCCATTCATGCGGTGTTGCGAGCACACCAGCAATAACAAATCTTCGTCAACTCCGTCATTTGGTGTTTTGTCGAGCCTTCACCATAGGTACAAATAGAAATGTATTAACATGGACAACAAATAGAAATGTAAAAATACGGACAACAAACAGAAACGTAGTAACATATACACATAAATATGTAGAAACATGGACAATAAACACCATCATCATCAAGTACCATGCGTGCTAGTTAATGTGATCATGTCTCTCCACAACTTTCGAGATCTCGTCGGTTATTTATCATGTCTGTTGTTGACCTTCTGCCAAGCCATTCTCTTCAGCTATCAGGTATCCTTTCTCTTTGCTTCCCTCTATCTCTTCGCCCCTCAATTTTCCCAGTTATCACAATATATTCCAGCTGTTCCCTACTCACTCATCATAATCATCGAGTGACGTCTCCGCATCGAAGGTTAACTACCACTCTTTTACTTTGTCTCTTGATGCATGTTGTCAAAAGGTTCACCTCTCCATCTTTTCATGTTATCAGACTACTTTGGTACTGGTTTGCATCATCTACCTTGAACATCCCTTTTCCTTCTTTAGCGTTCATGTCACCCATTACAATCAAGATGTCCGAAGATTTCACTTGCTTCATAACTTTATTTAGATCTTCATAGTATACTTCTATTTGTTTATCTGTATAGTCTTGAGTATATGTCTGTATTATTGCTATGTCAAATGGTTTTGCCTTCCTTTTTAATAGTATAATCAATTCATTGTATGTCCAGTGGGTATTTATTTATTTTTGTAGCTCTCATTTTATTAGTATGCCTACCCCTCTTTGATGTTCTGTTGTGTTACTTGAATATATAAATGTATATTTATCGTCATGTATGTATCCACTTTCTTTCCATCTTGTTTCTGATATGCCTAAAATATCTATGTTTAGTCGTTTTGCTTCTAAAATAAGATTATCTAATTTTCTTTCTTGATATAAAGACCTAACATTCTATGTACTTATTTTTAGTTCGTTTTTTTGACAACAGTTGTAATTTCTCTCCATGGCTTTCTTTGGAATGTTACGTGATGGGGCTCCAATCTCTTTCACGGTGGTCTGCCATATTCTTCTTTCGTGTCCTGAATATGCCTCATGTGTACCACACACTTTGCTGTTTTCACTTTCTGGGCCGTTGATCATTTCTGATTCTTCCGCCCCATCCACTCACTATATGACAAAAAATGATGATTGTTTCTTCCTAATATTAGAAATTAGCTCTCTTTTTTTTATTTTGCTTTGGTCTCTTTCAGAACGTTTTCATTTCTCTTCTTAGCTCCCCAAGATATGCTCAATATTCTTCAACAAACAGAAATTTAGAAACAAAGACAATAAATAGAAATGTAGAAACAGACAACAAATATAAATGTAGAAACATAGACAACAAATAGAAATGCAGAAACATAGACAATAACTAGAAATGCAGAAACATAGACAACAAATAGAAATGCAGAAACATAGACAACAAATAGAAATGTAGAAACATAGACAACAAATAGAAATGTAGAAACATGGTCAACAAATAGAAATGTAGAAACATAGATAATAAATAGAAATGTAGAAACACGGACAACAAACAGATATATAGAAACATAGGCAACAAATAGAAATGTAGAAACATAGACAACAAATAAAAATGTAGAAACATAGGCAACAAATAGAAATGTAGAAATATTGGCAACAGATCGAAATATAAAAACATGGTCACAGATGATGATCATCATCAATAGGTGCCATGTTGGTTGCTGTAAGCGATCATCTCTATCCATACATCTCAGTCCTTCACACATTTCATGCTATTGGTGATCTTTTATTGTGCCATTTGGATAAGACGTTCAATATTTTGTCTCTTGCTTTTCCGGAGTTTTTTTTCAAATGAATTCTGCCTGTTATAGCATTATCAATGCCTTCTTTCACATCACATGTCTTATAGATATAGTTTGTCTCTTCCTTATGATTCTGATTTTTCTGGTTTCTCCAGCTTGTTTATTCTTCCTTTGCAAGTTTTGTTATCCATGGAATTCACAGCATTCTTCATATTCAATATTTCAGCTACCTCTAATGTTCATTGTGTTGTCTTGCTTATCATTCATGACTCACTTCCATAGAGTAGAACTGGTTCGCTAAAGCACATTAGGACTCATTTTCTAACATTAACTGACAGAAAAGAAACCACCAACAGAAAGAAAGTGGTAAAGGCTGCAAGAGTGAAATAAGCAAACCACGATCCCACTGAATTCATAATTGACAAAGACGGACAGCCAACACAAAATAACCAACATATTCAACAGAGAAGGAAATAATCTTTGAAGACCTGTTAAACATAGCAACAACTATAACTAACACAACAAAAACCATGCAAGAATGCATAAACACTGAACCCAACATCATAAAAGAGGAAATAAAAAAAGTAATCAAATATGCACCCTGAAATAAATTATTGGGATAGATACATTAACAGTAAAAATAATAGCAGCAGCAGGAGAAACAGTACTTAAATGGCTGCACAGAATATTCAATGCAGCATGACATCATAAAAAAGCCCAAGAAGACTGGCAACAGACAATAATTACACCAATATGGAAAAAGAAAGGAAGTAAGAAAGACTGCAATCACTATAGACATATACCACTTCTCAGCCATGTGGGAAAGTTATACGCCAAAATTATAGAAAAAAATGCCGTGACCAAAAATAGAATTTCAGCTAAGCGATTCTCAAAATTGGATTCCAGAAAAAGACAGAATAAACTGTTGCTCTATTCACCCAAAAATAGCTGGGAGAAAAGATGACAGAATGCAATCAAAATGTGTAAATAGTGTTCGTTGACCAGGAAAAAGCATTCCACCAAGTAAACAGAGAACAAGTATGGGAGACACTAACAACATACATTGTAAGTCAACATTGAAACAACCTAATTAAAAGTCTCTACATCAACAGCAGCAAGCTTCACAGATCATTTTGAAGTTAGATCAGGAGTAAGACTGGGGTGCATACTATCCCCCCTATTATTCATCACATACATGGACTACACATGCAAGTTAACCAACACATCAGAGACAGAGGAGATCAACAAGCTTCTATTTGCAGATGATCAGCCACCAATACAAGGAAACAGAAGACTTACAAGAACAAGACTCAACAGTACAAGCACTCAATACAACATGAAAATTAACATCAACAAAACAGAAGTCATGAATATCACAAAAGGGGAACAGAAAAACAACATAACTATAGATGACAACTATAGACAACAGACAACTAAAACAAGTAGTGGAATTTAAATACCTAGGAAGTCTAGTGACAAATGACAATTCACAAAAAACAGAAATAGACTCAAGATATAACAAAGCTTGTCAAATCATTGGGCAGGTATCACCACTATTGTTGTGAAGAAACATGGACAAAATAAAAGAACAAAAAGAAGTTGTGATATGATGTATTTCTTTATTCTAGACACAAGTAGAGACACCTGAACATAAATAGATGACCACAATAACAGACATGTAGAAACATTGACACTAAAAATTGATAAAGCAACAAATAATCAAACAAAACACATTCTAATGTTACTTGCTTCACAACTTATTGGCTGACATGTTAGATATTGCAATAATTTTAGAGGAAATAAAATCATTCAGAATCAATACAAACATTATTATTTTAATAAATCATCTTCGTTCACATTTTATAAGATAACAATGCATGGTGCTTTCTCCATGTGGTTTTATGCATCTATCTTTAACACACACATCCATCCATCTATCATCATCTCATGCCAAAGAAAACACATGGGAAACAACTTCTAGACTATTGTGTCCAACAATCTTTCAACTATCAGACCTTGTGCAGGACCTACATTGTATCTCGCCACATGGCTGTGCTGTGGGTAAATTGTTTAGTTTTGCAAGGGAGCTGGTGCCTGCTGTTGTTACCTCTTGCTTTAATGCTCAATAAGTTCAAGAATGTGGAGAAGTACTAGCACATATATTGATAAGCAGGGATAGAATTACAGATGAATTATGTCCATCATGGTTGCTCACTGAGCAAATCTCTAAAAACATCACCAAGATGCCAGGCCTAAACATTAATAGAAAGATAATAAAAAAACCTAAGATATGCTGATGATACTGCATAACTAGCAGAAAATCCTAAAGACATGCACCAATTACTTAATGACATACTCATGACAAGCAAAAAATATGGATTAGATATGAATATCAAAAAGATTAAAACTATGATCATAAACAAAGAAAATACTCAAAACCTTAAAGTGGATATACAAATAGAAGGAATAGACCTGGAGACAGTTTAGAGCTACAACTATCTTAGACATACTATAGCCAGTGATGGAAAATGTAAAACTGAAATAAACAAAAGAATAAGAATGGCAAAAAGTAATTTTAATTTCATAAAAAATATACTAATATCAAAACAAATAACACCAGGGCTAAAACTAAGAATAGCAAAATGTTATATCTTCTCAACATTCCTGTATGGAACAGAAACATGGACATTAGACAAGAAAACAGAACAGAGAATTGAAGCTTTTGAAATGTGGATTTATAGAAGAATGTAGATGTGGCCGGAGAGACACCACGAGAAAGAAGGAGAGGAAGGGAGAAAGCGTGATTATCCAAAATAAATGACAAGCCAACCGGAAGTGAAAAGTCACGAGAAATTGAAGAAATAGGTGAAACACCTCTCGAGAATTGCGGGGGTATATAGCGTGAGTTCCGAAATAGCTGACAAACAACTGGAAATGTTAGTCCACGAGAAAGGGAAGAAATATGAAACAAACATCTCGAAGTGTGGGGGTGTATTAGTCGAGAAATTAAACACGTGGATTGATTTGATTGGAGGAGCCAACAAATATTTAAAGGTGAGACACAAAGAAACGGGAAGGATTTTCCAGAACATTAGAGATGACACACGTGTAGGTGTAGAGAGTTCTGAAAAGTGATAGATGAAACTTCAAGGATTAGGTTAGGAGTTTCCAGAGAATTAAAGTGTCCACTTAAGTTGATGAAACTGGTAGAATAAGTATTATTAGACTTAGACCTGAGGAGGCTGTTCAATGGGGAACAGTTGTTTCCGCTTAAGTTGAGTAGATAAGTAGAGAAGTGTGTAGAAGCCTAGAGCCCAGTGGCGAGTAACATTGCTACTGGGCAGCACGTGAATGACCTTATTACCAAACATTGGTCATGCAATATCATGTAAATATGTGGAATACGTCACCCATGTGTTGGGCTGTGAAATAAAGACTGTTTGCATTAAAGTGTACTAATTTTGTGTCCAACAGATCATGCCTGGCGAAGAAAGACTCGGGGGAAGAAAAAGAGAGAAATAAAATGTCACGGCAAAACATGAAGTACAAACTACTATACTCTAACACGGGACACGTTTCGGCGTGTTGGGGTTTCCCAAGCAAGTGATCTCGTGCTTGACCAAGATCCAGGTGCCAAGTAAGGTCAGGGCCACAGGCGAAAGTGTATCGCCAGTCATATAATACAGCCAGAGACCAGAACTGCATGGGACTGGCTATCCCATACTGTAAAAAAATAAGCCAAAAAAACTTCACAAACATGGACCATGAAGATACAGACTTCCATTAATGGATGCTTACACAGAATAAAAGGATGGAAATGGCAGGACAAAATCACTAACATAGAATTATGGAAATGTACCAGTCAAATACCAGTGGATAAAGAGATACAGCGAAGATGATGGCGCTGGAAAGAACCCACACTGCGGAAGCCAGCTGAGAGTATTACACAACAGGCCCTTTTTTGGAATTCCCAGGGGAAAAGACAAAGAGGAAGACCAAGGAATTCTTGGAGAAGACAGACAGAAGCAGAGATGAAGATGATGAGGAAAACATGGAATGATCTTAAAAGAATGGCTAAAAACAGATCGACTTGGAAAGTGTTTGTTGATGACCTATGCTTCACAGAGAGCTGAAAGTGTTTGTTGATGACCTATGCTCCACAGGGAGCTGAAAGTGTTTGTAGATGACCTATGCTCCACAGGGAGCTGAAAGTGTTTGTTGAAGACCTATGCTCCACAGGGAGCTGAAAGTGTTTGTTGAAGACCTATGCTCCACAGGGAGCTAAAAAGGTAGAAGAAGAGACCAGAAGTAAACAGCTGATTAACCAGCTTCAAATAAACATCAAGAATAGAGACAAAAGAACGTCTCTTTACATCAAAACGCTCTACATCAAAATACATCAAGAAACTCCATCAAGATTCCAAAACCCAAATACCATCTTCCTGATACAAAGTAAGGTCAGGGCCACGAGTGAAAGTGTATCGTTGGTCATACAGATGGCCAAAGACCAGAAACAAACAACTGATTCCTCATCAAAACAACATCAAGAATAGAGACATAAGAAAGTCTCTCTCCATTACATCAAAACGTTCTACATCCAGATCCAAGGCACAAATACAATACAAATACTTTCTTCCTGATACAAGAATATGATGGAAAGAAAAGAAAACAAATGATGAAGACTTAAAACAACTAAAAATTAAAAGAGAACTACTAAATACAATTCAAACAAAACAAATGAGATTTTTGGGAAATTTGGTTGGTTATTTGGTTATGGAAGGCCCCGGTATCACTGCAGACGAATTAAAATCCATAATTGCTCAACCGCCCGTGCCAGTGGAATCATCCGAATTTCTAACTCATCTCCCAAACAAAGAAAGGTAGCTGTAGTCTCCATCATAGCAGTCTCAGCACATGCCAAAAGACATAAGGCGAAACCGCACAGAAAGTGAACATGGCCAACTGTTCCCTGTCATACGATATCAGCATTCATCATGAACAATTGGAATATCGGAACATTATCAAAACAGATGAAACGCACAGCTCACGGTGTGCACAGAGCACTTAACTCAGTAGCTCCTGCAACAAGCCAGACTTGGAATATGAGGAAACTGCAACAAGGAATACTTTTCAGACATAGCCTTCAATGGTTCCTGCCGCCTATCCACCATATTGCCCGGAAGTTCACGTCCTCCTGAAAATGATGATCATCATAGTATTTAAATGTATAGCGCTTGATGATGTTAGGACATCATGTTTGACTCCAACTCCGAACATACAAAACACAGTTCGTCGTCAGATTATCCCCGTTGCACACCAAACAACAGATCGCAAGATTAGCGCATGGTCGGTCTTGGAACACACGATGAAACAATATGATAACGTAGCACGCACAAAATGGCTGCGCCCATGGATTCATGATTACTCTAGTGAATGCAGTCTACAACGAACGAAACATGGTGCAAATTCCCCAAAGAGATAAAACTTCGGCTGACTTGACGGAGCGCACCACATTAATGTGTTGGAAATTGTAAATAACTTGCGGCAACAACTCCCTTTGAACAGCACTCAGTGTGACGTAAAACGCAGATCAACACTAGACGGTGCTAGACGGTGGAAAAGTCGCATTCACAACATTTGATTTGTCAAAACGGAGTATTGCCGTGTGTGCAACACCAATTCATTGGTGTAGATATGATAAGTAGAACACCATTTCGACTTGAATGTAGAAAATTGCAACGAAAAGCCAAAATTGATCAGATTCCAAAGCAATTTCTGCAGCGATCAAGAGAACGTGGCTTAGTTCCGCCAACAAGGAAACGGAAGTCCATTTTTTGGGGGGAAATGTTAAAAGACGCAGCTGCTTACTAAAAGTAATCCTGGAGGGGAAAATACAAGGTAAAAGAAGCAGAGGCAGGCCAAGGCTAACATGTAGGAGTAATATCAAAAGATGGACAATTCAGCCTGTGACAACCCGCACTATCAAAGCAAGAAACAGAGCAGAATAGCACTCCACGATAGCCAACCTTCGGTGCAGAGATGGAACACAATAATGATATGCTCATCAAAAGTGTGAGATTGGTGAGTATTGCAGACATTTATATTTTTTAAAAATTAGTTTTATTATTGCTGTTCCCCATATACGCACCACCACCTATCTCAGCATTTCTTGAAGCACAGACTGACTGTTCCAGTAAGATATAATTTACAGAAAGTATACAGTTATGGGAGTTAAGTCCCATCAGATCCAATTAGAGCAAGTACAGTCTCATCAAGGTATTCAACTGTATCATCAGCAAATGATGATATTAACATTTAAGGTCTGGGTACCACATAGGAGTATTTTACTGTTGTAGGGGAGTGAAGTGTAGAGCTTCCACTTACCATGGGCACATCTTTACTGTCATAGGGGAGTAGAGTGTAGAGCCTCCACTTACCATGGGCTATCTTTACCATTACAGAGGAGTAGAGTGTAGAGCCTCCACTTACCATGGGCTATCTTTACCATTACAGAGGAGTAGAGTGTAGAGCCTCCATTTACCATGGGCTATCTTTACCATTACAGAGGAGTAGAGTGTAGAGCCTCCACTTACCATGGGCTATATTTACTGTTACAGAGGAGTAGAGTGTAGAGCCTCCACTTACCATGGGCTATCTTTACTGTTACAGAGGAGTAGAGTGTAAGCCTCCATTTACCATGGGCTATCTTTACTGTTACAGAGGAGTAGAGTGTAGACTCCTGTGTGTTACCGGGGCCTCATTATGAGTAAAGTAAAGAATAGTGACACTGTGACCTTCCAGGCATGTTGTAAGAGGCGACTAAGGAGGTTGATCGATGGCTTGACAAGCTGTCATTGTAAAAAGTATTGTTATTGAAACAGCCATAGATTTTAGAAGCAGTGATCTCTGCAATATGTGCCATTTTGGCACGCAAGGTTTCTGTTTTTGAGATTGTGGTTCTGCCCTATGTGTCGTCTTCGGCTCGAAAGGACAATAGAGAGAGAGAGAGTGTAGAGCCTCCACTTACCATGGGCTATCTTTACTATTACAGAGTAGAGTGTAGAGCCTTCACTTACCATGGGCTATCTTTACTGTTACTAAGGAGTAGAGTGTAGAACCTCCACTTACCATGGGCTATCTTTAGCATTACAGAGAAGTAGAGTGTAGAGCCTCCGCTTATCATGGGCTGTCTTTAGCATTACAGAGGATTAGAGTGTAGAGCCTCCGCTTACCATGGGCTACCTTTAGCATTACAGAGGAGTAGAGTGTAGAGCCTCCGCTTACCATGGGCTACCTTTAGCATTACAGAGGAGTAGAGTGTAGAGCCTCCGCTTATCATGGGAACATTTTTAATGTCACAGCTCTGGCACCAACTTTCACTATGGTAATTATAACCTGGAATCCCAGCTGTCTCAGATTGGTGGTGAGATCTTTGCATCTGGCTAGTTTAAATACATGCTGTTCCTCCAATGTGGACATTCAAATGGCATGTGACCTCTATTAGGATAATGTGGGTCATATCTGGTATGTAAAGTGCAATGTCCAGATGCATCTTAGACCTTTTGATGCACTCTCATGTGTTAACACTCATCTCCTGTATGTTTTTTGCTGTGCTTTCTTAGACAGCCACTGTAAATAAAAAATACACCACAGACATCACATTTGTAATGCTTCTTTCCTGTATGTTTTCTCTTGTGTGTAATTAGATTGCTACTGTAAACAAAACTGACACCACACACATCACATTTGTAAGGCTTCTCTCGTGTATGTTTTCTTTTGTGCACTGTTAGATGGCTATTTGAGGTAAAACTTATACCACACACATCACATTTGTAAGGCTTCTCTCCTGTATGTTTTCTTTTGTGCACTGTTAGATGGCTACTTTGAGTAAAACTTATACCACAAACATCACATTTGTAAGGCTTCTCTCCTGTATGTTTTCTTTTGTGCATTGTTAGACTGATACTGTAAATAAAACTTACATAACACACATCACATTTGTAAGGCTTCTCTCCTGTATGTTTTCTCTTGTGTGCCATTAGATATTCACTATAAGTAAAACATACACCACATATATCACATTTGTAAGGCTTCTCTCCTGTATGTTTTCGCTTGTGCTTTATTAGATTGCTCCTTCGATTAAAACTTACATCACACACATCACATTTGTAAGGCTTTTCTCCTGTATGTTCTCTATTGTGCCTCATTAGACTGTCACTTCGGCTAAAACTTACATTGCACGCATCACATTTATAAGGCTTCTCTCCTGTATGTTTTCTCTTGTGCGTAATTAGATTGCTACTTTGAGTAAAACTGACACCACACACATCACATTTGTAAGGCTTCTCTCCTGTATGTTTTCTCTTGTGCACTTTTAGACTGCCTTTTAGAGTAAAACCTACACCACATACATCACATTTGTAAGGCTTCTTTCCTGTATGTTTTCTCTTGCATGTCCTCAGTTCTTTACCTTGATAATCATCACAACGAGTTAAATAAACTTGACACTGAAACAACTTCTCTTTCCTTAACACTTGTCTAGGTTTACTGTTATTTACCACCTGGAGATTAGTATCTTGACTGCAGCCATCACCTTGACCTGCCTGAAAAGAAGCAGAGATTAAAATATAAAAATAAATCATAAATTTAAATGTTGAAGTGGGATGTAACTCTTATAGTCTAAAATATTGTCTTTGTTTAGTTTGAAGGGGAGCTGCGATAGCTCAGTGGTTAATGAACTGGACTACAAAGGACAAGGGGTAGGGTTCGACCCCAACTGACGGCTTCTGGGTTCACCCAGTCTTAAATGGGTACCGGATATTTTTTCTGGGAAAGTAAAGCAGCATGGGCGTTATACCGACCACATTACCCCAAAAATCACGCGCTGAAGGTCTGTAAAATATAGGGTCACTAACACCATATTTCCCTATACGCCACTTGGCGTGACGGAGGTAATTTACTTACTTTTTTTACTTTATTTTGCAGCTTTGAATTGTGGGAATAAAACTATAACATTTGTATGTGACAATCTAAATGAGTGACTGACCCTGTTGTGTACGCAAATAGTAACATCAATATCTTAATATCAATAGATGACTTCAAGTGTTATTAGCTGTAATTGTGTACTTTACCTCAGCATTATCAATGTAGACAAAAGGTCCATGCTCTGGGCAACTTCCTTCAAATTTCTGCTGACATTTCTCACAATCTGAACAAAGAAATGGATTATCAATGCAGTGGTTTTAACATACAGACTGACAAAGATGGCAGTGTGAAATGAGATACAAAGTGTGAAATAATTGTTAACATGAACTGACCAAATAAAAACAGACATACTCAAGTTGTCAGATAAAACTTACATAGAAAACTGTCGTTGTCAGTACAAGAAATAGATGTAGAATTAGTCTGTTCCATCTTAATAACAGTGGACACATCACTTTCTTCCTCTCTGTTTGCTTCCATCTTTACTGTCTGACCCTGGAAATATTATTTTGTACATTTAGAACACATCACAAGTAAAATAAAATAGAATTATGGGAGCACATAAGCATCCACATCTGAGTAAATCAAACAGACATCAATGGTAATAGGAAACTTTACACATAGCTTCACAGCAGGAGGCAATCTGATCATCAGAGGTAGAACCACTGAGCATGTGTTTCTTACATTTACCTTCTTGACACTCTAGAGGAGGTTGGCCCACCTGGGTCATGACTCCCTGGTGTCATCCTCCAGCTGCATTGAACTCTAAGGCTTACAAAATATTCAGTATATGATAACTACACTTGGACTGCATAAAACTTTTTTTTTATAATTAGAGGCATTTTAAATGTTTATTTTTGACTATTATACATTTCACATTGTTCTTCGTCAATAATTCCTCGTTTATAAAGTACATCTGCTATAGCATTCATTTCAGTATCTACATTAGAGTGTCCTACTTTTTTACTGGATTTCAACAAATTAAATCGGTCTAATAAAGCTTCTGAAGTATTTGGAAGTTCTCTAATTGTTAATGGTTTATTTTTCCATATTTCACTAACTTTATTTTCCCATTTTGATCCAGTATTTGAAGATGGTTTTTTAGTTGAATCATATTCCGAATACATTGCATTAGTAGAATATAATATATTTGCATAATTTCTTTTATCATCTTCTGAATAATTTTTAGGATATTTATTTGTTATTAATTCCCATAATCCTGGAGTTCCTTTATATTTTATTTCATCAACTATAATATCATTATCATCAAATTTTACTTCTTCAATATCACTAAATCTTTCAGTTAAATTATTTAATTGAATATTTCTTTGTGTTTTTGAAATTCATTAACTAATTCACTTCTTCTTGGTGGATCTGTTATTTTTAAGAAAGACATTTTTAATAAATACATTTTATAGCTAAATTAAATTTTATATTAATTTCTATTTTTTGGATTCGTCTAAAAAAACTTTTCATTCTTTGAAAGAGTTCTTGTTTTTCTTTTGTTATAACTTTTCATATTCATTAGGTTGTTTAAGTGTGTGTTTTCTAATTTCTTCCTTCATTCTTCGAATTTACTTCCTTCTTCTAAAATGAGTTTAAATTCTTCTTCTATTTTCCCATCTTCAAGTGCTTTAGAAATATGATTTTGTATTGTATTTAGTTTTGTTTCTGATAAGATTAAAATTGTTGATGTTTATCAGCTTTATATGGTAATTTTTTATTGACATATTTTGCTGTATTATAACAATCCAGTTTCAATTGAACCTCCTTCCATCACTATAACAATTGAAACTCCTTCCATCACTATAACAATTGAACCTCCTTCCATCACTATAACAATTGAACCTCCTTCCATCACTATAACAATTGAAACTCCTTCCATCACTATAACAATTGAACCTCCTTCCATCACTATAACAATTGAAACTCCTTCCATCACTATAACAATTGAAACTCCTTCCATCACTATAACAATTGAACCTCCTTCCATCACTATAACAATTGAAACTCCTTCCATCACTATAACAATTGAAACTCCTTCCATCACTATAACAATTGAACCTCCTTCCATCACTATAACAATTGAAACTCCTTCCATCACTATAACAATTGAAACTGCTTCCATCACTATAACAATTGAACCTCCTTCCATCACTATAACAATTGAAACTCCTTCCATCACTATAACAATTGAAACTCCTTCCATCACTATAACAATTGAACCTCCTTCCATCACTATAACAATTGAACCTCCTTCCATCACTATAACAATTGAACCTCCTTCCATCACTATAACAATTGAACCTCCTTCCATCACTATAACAATTGAAACTCCTTCCATCACTATAACAATTGAAACTCCTTCCATCACTATAACAATTGAACCTCCTTCCATCACTATAACAATTGAACCTCCTTCCATCACTATAACAATTGAACCTCCTTCCATCACTATAACAATTGAAACTCCTTCCATCACTATAACAATTGAACCTCCTTCCATCACTATAACAATTGAACCTCCTTCCACCACTATAACAATTGAAACTCCTTCCATCACTATAACAATTGAAACTCCTTCCATCACTATAACAATTGAAACTCCTTCCATCACTATAACAATTGAACCTCCTTCCATCACTATAACAATTGAACCTCCTTCCATCACTATAACAATTGAAACTCCTTCCATCACTATAACAATTGAAACTCCTTCCATCACTATAACAATTGAACCTCCTTCCATCACTATAACAATTGAACCTCCTTCCATCACCATAACAATTGAACCTCCTTCCATCACTATAACAATTGAAACTCCTTCCATCACTATAACAATTGAACCTCCTTCCATCACTATAACAATTGAACCTCCTTCCATCACTATAACAATTGAAACTCCTTCCATCACTATAACAATTGAAACTCCTTCCATCACTATAACAATTGAAACTCCTTCCATCACTATAACAATTGAAACTCCTTCCATCACTATAACAATTGAACCTCCTTCCATCACTATAACAATTGAACCTCCTTCCATCACTATAACAATTGAAACTCCTTCCATCACTATAACAATTGAACTTCCTTCCATCACTATAACAATTGAAACTCCTTCCATCACTATAACAATTGAAACTCCTTCCATCACTATAACAATTGAAACTCCTTCCATCACTATAACAATTGAAACTCCTTCCATCACTATAACAATTGAACCTCCTTCCATCGCTATAACAATTGAAACTCCTTCCATCGCTATAACAATTGAAACTCCTTCCATCACTATAACAATTGAACCTCCTTCCATCACTATAACAATTGAAACTCCTTCCATCACTATAACAATTGAACCTCCTTTCATCACTATAACAATTGAAACTCCTTCCATCACTATAACAATTGAAACTCCTTCCATCACTATAACAATTGAACCTCCTTCCATCACTATAACAATTGAAACTCCTTCCATCACTATAACAATTGAACCTCCTTCCATCACTATAACAATTGAACCTCCTTCCATCACTATAACAATTGCAGCAGCAACAACTGTAGATAAAAGAACTAATCCTGATGCTCCGACAGCAATTGATGTGGTTGTTAAAACACCATCAGTTCCATTAATTATATTTAATATTCTTGAATATTTTTTCAATGTCTTTCTTCTATCATCTTTACTTTTTCCAAAACTATTTGAATATCAAGAATCTTCTCAATTCTATAATTATTAGCTTCTATTTTATTGGGTGCTGGTGCGGTTGGTAATTGTGGGTATAAATTTGTTTCCATTTTTACAGGATTAAATTAAGGAGTGGAATATTTTTAACTAAGTCACTTAGAATTCCACTACCATCATATATATTTCCTTCTCGTGATAAATATAAACCATAAGATGCTAATCTACTACCGTGTATTTGTTTTAAATAAAGGTCTTTTCCGTCAGATTCAACTCGACCAATATATCCTCTTTTTAAATATAAACCACTACCAATAAGTTTTTGAACACCAGTGGAAGCTAAACCCATCAATGCGCCAATTCCGAATGATTTTGCTATAGCTGGAACGGCTGTTTTTAATAAAGGTAATGCCATACTTACCAGAGCAGGTAAGAATGCACCTTGTGTTTTCATGTTATATTTAACTTGTTTTGCACTAAGTTTAATATCTACTTCTTTATTTTCTTCAAAAGCTTTTTGTAATTTATGTATTTGTCTTTTTGTCAATGCTAAAACATCATCAATATAATAATGGGACAGGAGAACACAATGGAAAGATGAACAGAATATATCAGTCAACTCTATGATGATGAAAGACCAGAATTAAACAATTCATATGAAGACACAGGACCATCAATAAGGCAGAGTGAAGTGGAGGACGCAATTCTACACATGAAAAGAGGCAAAAGCTCCAGGTCCCAACAATATAACAATCAAAGAGATAAATGCATTAGGAGAGCTGGGAGTACAAGTCATAACAAAACTAATCAATGACATATATAACACTGGACACATACATGAAGATCTACTAAAATCTATCTTTGTAGCCATACCGAAGAAGTCAAGCGCCACTGATTTTGAGGACCATTGCACTGTTAATCTCATGAGCCATATGACTAAAATATTACTAAGAATCATCATGAGACGTGTAAGGAACAAAATAAAACCAGAAATAAGTGAGGAACAATGTGGATTTGTGGAAGGAAAGGGCACCAATAATGCTATATACATCTTAAGAACATTGATAGAAAGATCTATAGAGGTAAAAATAAGATCTATATATGTGCTTTATAGACTACACAAAAGCATTTGACAAAATAAACCATGTGGGAATAATCAATATGCTGGAGAAATCAAACATTGATGACAAGGATCTGCGAATCATAAAAAAACATGTACTGGCAACAAACAGCAGCTATAAGAATTAACAACCAAACAGGACAATTTCAATTTATAAAACAGAGAGTCAGACAAGGCTATGTTCTGTTGCCGGATTTATTTTCACTTTACAGCGAACATATTATGAGATCAATAGTAGTCAATAAAGGAATTGAAGTCAATGGTCACAACATAAATAATTTGCGATATGCGGATGACACAGTCTTAATAGCAGAGACAGAGAATGAACTACAAGAAATGATAGACATAATAATAAAAGAAAGCAACAAGAAAGGTCTCAGTTTGAATAGTAAGAAAAAAGAAGTAATGGTTATATCAAAGAAACAATCATCACCATCATGCAGCATAAAAATAAACAAGACAAATCTGAAACAAGTGCAATGTTTCAAATACTTGGGTACAATAATAACATCAGATGGGAGATGCACCACAGAAATAAAAAGCAGTATAGCTCAGGCCAAAATAGCATTTCATAAAATGAAAAATATCTTGTGCAACAAATCTATGTCAATAGAAATGAAAAAGAGAGTTCATCGGTGCTATATAGAATCAATTCTGACCTATGGAAGCGAATCATGGACAGTAGACAAACAAATGAAAAGACGATTAGAGGCCATAGAGATGGGATTTCTCAGAAGAATGCTGAAAGCTCCCTGGATAGCTAAAAAGACCAATGAGGAAGTTCTCAAAGAGGCCAACTCAAAAAGGGAGCTCTTAAAAAACATCAGAAAGAAGCAATCAACATTTTTTGGGCACATCATGAGAAGAGGAAAGTTGGAATACTTGGTTCATCATCATCATCGAGTGCCTACTCCGCAACGAAGGTTGGCTACATGGAGCGCCCTTCTGCTCTGTCTCTTGCTTTGATGGTGCAGGTTGTCATAGGCTGGTTTGTCCATCTTTTGATGTTACTCGTCCATGTTAGTCTTGGTCTGCCTCTGCCTCTTTTACCTTGTATTTTCCCCTCCAGGATTGCTTTTAATACTTGGTTACAACTGGCAAAATAAAAGGAAAGAGAGATCGTGGACGACAAAAAGAGAAAATACTGAATAGCTTGGTGTCATGGCATGGAAATACAGTCAACAACAGAACTGACACGATGCACTTGGATAGAAGATTGTAGGACAAGATCGCCTACGCCAACTGGTATGGCACATGATGATGATGATGAAAACATCATCACCTGCTTCTGTAATTCTTATAGTAACAGGTATTTTATATTTGATAGCATGTTGTATCTTATCTTTTTGATTATCAGAAATATTATACTTTACTTCTTGATAAGCCATTATTAAAGGTTTAAATTTTACTATCATTAGACTTCCCGAAGATGAAACATTAATGTCATTTCTTCACCTCTTAAATTTAATAGTTTGCTATCTTGATCAGTAATTGTTACTTTAAAATCTTTTTATTGTTTTATTAGTTACAGGAAGATAAATCGGGTTTCTTGGTTTCTCAATAATTTTATACCCTGGGATATACTTTTGGGAAAGAATTATAATTGACAGGACTTGTTTGTCCGTTAACTATACTTCCGTTGATTATGTTTAAATGAATTAATATACTATTAACTTCAAGAATTTTAACAACGCTTTCTGAGTCGTGAGTTCCTGCTGCATATTCTTTAGCTTCGAACCCCAACAATTTAGCAAGTGTGTTTGTCTCTTTAAAACTAACTTTATAATTTTGTTTAATATACATGACAGATTTTTAAGTATTTCTGTTCGGTTCAATTTGTTTATTGGGTTACCAATTATTTTATTTATTGTTGTATTTACATTTTGTTATTTCATAAGCTCCCTCTGGGATGAATATTGTTTTCCAATATTGTCCATCATATCTCTCTCTCTCTCTCTCTGCGATCAAGACTCAATCAGAGTAGGATTCCAGACTCTCTCTTGAAGTCAGCTGTCTGTTTAAGTAAATCGATTGTCCCATATAGTTTCTCTTCCAGGGAGGTGGATGTGGACCACATTGCTCTTCTCAAGTCTGTGTATAGGGGGCAATCCTGTAGAACATGTTTTGTAGTCATATTGTCCAGTGTACAGTGGCATAGGCTGTTTGTACCTATTTTGAATTTGGTGAACATGTGATTTCTCATTCTATTGTGGCCAGTGTGTAGGCGAAGTATGATGACTTGATCCCTCCTTGATAGTTGGTGGTATCTGTCACTCTTATTATGCTTTGGATGTTCTCGTTTCCATTTTTCATGGAACTGACCCTTGAGGATGGATTTGGCTTCATCATAACTTCATAACTGAGCGGATGGTTCTCTTGTGGTAATCTCCCTCCTTCTAGCTAATTTGTCTGTGCATTCGTTCCCATGTATATTATAGTGTGATGGTATCCACTGAATGACTACTCTCTCGAAGTTATTGCATAGTTGGTCCAAGGTTGTTCTCAAGTCATCTAGTTCATTGTTCTTGGGGCTTTTTAGAGCTGATAGTACTGACAGTGCATCAGTCAGAATCACCAATTTATTGTGCATGTTATTTTTGCATGGAAAGCCAGTGTTGCAGCACATTATTTTCCTTACTAATGTTTGGAAATGAATAATACGTTTCTAAATTAATTAACGCAATCTCATAGTGTTTAACTTTATCTAATTCAAATGGAGGATTGAATGTACTTTATTGACTACTGTACATGCCTGCCATTTCTGGCCAGTGTTCAATGTGGGTTCTACTCTTCAGACCGCTTCATCTGTTGAGCTTTGTAATATAACTACTAGTCTAGCTTTTCCAGCTTTGTAACATAACTACTAGTCTAGCTTTTCCAGCTTTGTAACATAACTACTAGTCTAGCTTTTCCAGCTTTGTAACATAACTACTAGTCTAGCTTTTCCAGCTTTGTAACATAACTACTAGTCTAGCTTTTCCAGCTTTGTAACATAACTACTAGTCTAGCTTTTCCAGCTTTGTAAAGAAATGTTGTTAACATTGGTCAATGAGAACAAGATTAAGTTGGGAGAGTTTTTGAAATGCTGTTTTATGTGCCGTCTCTTCCTTGAAAAGATAATAAATAGATAGATTCAACTTACTTCATTTTCTGGCTCTTTTTTGACATTCCAGATTGGAATGTAACTCTTTGTATCCATATCTTTGACTGTCTAAGATAAAAAGTTGATGTTTAATATTCAATAACTTGAAATGGTGTCATAATAACGTTAAAGAGAGAGATAGTGATATTAATACTAGAATAGTGTCATAATAACGTTAATAAGAGAGAGATAGTGATATTAATACTACTAGAATAGTGTCATAGTAAAGTTAAAGAGAGAGATAGTGATATTAATACTAGAATAGTGTCATAGTAAAGTTAAAGAGAGAGATAGTGATATTAATACTACTAGAATAGTGTCATAGTAAAGTTAAAGAGAGAGATAGTGATATTAACACTAGAATAGTGTCATAGTAAAGTTAAAGAGAGAGAGATAGTGATATTAATACTAGAATAGTGTCATAGTAAAGTTAAAGAGAGAGATAGTGATATTAATACTACTAGAATAGTGTGAATGTTTCCCAATAGAGACTGGGGTTAAACAAGGATGTATTTTATCGCCCTTGTTATTTGGAATTGTTATGGACTTCATAATGAAGAAATGCTGCACTGGTAATAAAGGCATCGAATGGATACAAGGAGACCATTTGGAGGACCTCGACTTTGCTGATGACATAGTTCTCATCAGCAGTCAGATAAAAACGATGCAGGAAAACACAAATGAACTATCATCAATAGCCAGCAAAATTAGGCTTGAGGTCAATCATGAAAAGACTAAAGTCATGAAAAGTTTAATTCCAACAAGTGACAAAATATACATGGAAAAAAAACCAGTAGAAGAGATCGATCACTTTATCTATCTTGGAAGTCACATTGATCGAGAAGGAGATACAAGCAAAGAAATTAGAATCAGAATAGCTAAAGCAGCTATGTCTTTCAGAAGCCTTGAAAAGTTGTGGAAATCAAAACTCATCAGCACAAACACAAAACTTAGGCTATTCAAATCAAATGTACTATCAACCCTTACGTATGCGTGTGAAAGCTGGAGAACAACAAGAGATATAGAAACAAAGTTGAACGCATTCGAAAATAAATGTCTAAGTAAAATACTTGGTATAGAATGGAATGAATTCAAAACAAACGAGGAAATTAGAGAAATCGCCAATCAACCACTAATATCTTCAGTAATAAAGAAAAGACGATGGTCATACGTTGGACATGTGATGAGAAGAGATAATAATCGAATAGCAAAGCAAGCCCGCATATGGGAAACAACAGGTAAGAGAAAAAGAGGAAGACCCAGAGAGACACTGAGAAGAACATTGATGAGAGAGGCAAGAGCAGCAGGAATCGGCTCCCTCAATGAGATAGAACTGCTTGCACAGAACAGAGACAGATAGCGAGATTTGATAAAATATCTTTAAAAGAAAACTGCTAGAACAAAAAATTCATATAGGAGAAGGTGTATCTTGGTCTAAGCCCTATGGGCCGGTTACGGCTCGAAAGGTCGATAGATAGATAGATAGATAGAATAGTGTCATAGTAAAGTTAAAGAGAGAGATAGTGATATTAACACTAGAATAGTGTCATAGTAAAGTTAAAGAGAGAGATAGTGATATTAATACTAGAATAGTGTCATAATAACGTTAATAAGAGAGAGATAGTGATATTAATACTAGAATAGTGTCATAGTAAAGTTAAAGAGAGAGATAGTGATATTAACACTAGAATAGTGTCATAATAACGTTAATAAGAGAGAGATAGTGATATTAATACTAGAATAATGTCATAGTAAAGTTAAAGAGAGAGATAGTGATATTAATACTAGAATAGTGTCATAGTAAAGTTAAAGAGAGAGATAGTGATATTAATACTAGAACAGTGTCATAGTAAAGTTAAAGAGAGAGATAGTGATATTAATACTAGAATAGTGTCATAGTGAAGTTAAAGAGAGTGATAGTGATATTAATACTAGAATAGTGTCATAGTAAAGTTAAAGAGAGAGATAGTGATATTAATACTAGAATAGTGTCATAGTAAAGTTAAAGAGAGTAATAGTGATATTAATACTAGAATAGTGTCATAGTAAAGTTAAAGAGAGAGATAGTGATATTAATACTACTAGAATAGTGTCATAGTAAAGTTAAAGAGAGAGATAGTGATATTAACACTAGAATAGTGTCATAGTAAAGTTAAAGAGAGAGATAGTGATATTAATACTAGAATAGTGTCATAGTAAAGTTAAAGAGAGAGATGATGATGCTTATACTTGAATTTAAGATTGTGTGTAAATTTGTTGTGGGTGTATGACACACAAAATAATTGGATTGTCTTTATTTGGAAGATCAAAGACAACCTGGTAGTTGGAATGGAATGTGAATGAGAGGAAGGCCAAAGACAATGTGATAGAATGGAATTGTATGAAATAGGCCAAACTTCGGTCAAAATAGGAATCATTTCAAAAGAAATCAAAGTTTAGAGATTTTGTTACTGCTCTTACAGATGTCACAAAATGTGTCATTGACCACTTTCTAAGTCTTTCACCTAGATCAAACATATAAAGGTACAAAAAGATACAGACCCTATTTCATTCTGTCAATCATGTCTAGGGATTTTTTTGTGTCTGTATTGTCAAACTGTAATAATAAGAGGAAAAAGAAATGTTGTCAGCATGGGTCAATGAGAGAATGAAGAAATGTTGTCAGCATGGGTCAATGAGAGAATGAAGAAATGTTGTCAGCATGGGTCAATGAGAGAATGAAGAAATGTTGTCAGCATGGGTCAATGAGAGAATGAAGAAATTGTGTCTGCCCTGGGTCAATGAGAGAAAGTAGGTCAATGAGAGAAAGAAGAAATGTTGTCAGCATGGGTCAATGAGAGAATGAAGAAATTGTGTCTGCCCTGGGTCAATGAGAGAAAGTAGGTCAATGAGAGAAAGAAGAAATGTTGTCAGCATGGGTCAATGAGAGAATGAAGAAATTGTGTCTGCCCTGGGTCAATGAGAGAAAGTAGGTCAATGAGTGAAAGAAGAAATGTTGTCAGCACGGGTCAATGAGAGAATGAAGAAATGTTGTCAGCATGGGTCAATGAGAGAATGAAGAAATGTTGTCAGCATGGGTCAATGAGAGAATGAAGAAATGTTGTCAGCATGGGTTAATGAGAGAATGAAGAAATTGTGTCTGCCCTGGGTCAATGAGAGAAAGTAGGTCAATGAGAGAAAGAAGAAATGTTGTCAGCATGGGTCAATGAGAGAATGAAGAAATTGTGTCTGCCCTGGGTCAATGAGAGAAAGTAGGTCAATGAGTGAAAGAAGAAATGTTGTCAGCATGGGTCAATGAGAGAATGAAGAAATTGTGTCTGCCCTGGGTCAATGAGAGAAAGTAGGTCAATGAGTGAAAGAAGAAATGTTGTCAGCATGGGTCAATGAGAGAATGAAGAAATTGTGTCTGCCCTGGGTCAATGAGAGAAAGTAGGTCAATGAAAGAAAGAAGAAATGTTGTCAGCATGGGTCAATGAGAGAATGAAGAAATTGTGTCTGCCCTGGGTCAATGAGAGAAAGTAGGTCAATGAGTGAAAGAAGAAATGTTGTCAGCATGGGTCAATGAGAGAATGAAGAAATTGTGTCTGCCCTGGGTCAATGAGAGAAAGTAGGTCAATAAGAGAAAGAAGAAATGTTGTCAGCATGGGTCAATGAGAGAATGAAGAAATTGTGTCTGCCCTGGGTCAATGAGAGAAAGTAGGTCAATGAGAGAAAGAAGAAATGTTGTCAGCATGGGTCAATGAGAGAATGAAGAAATGTTGTCAGCAAGGGTCAATGAGAGAATGAAGAAATTGTGTCTGCCCTGGGTCAATGAGAGATAGTAGGTCAATGAGAGAAAGAAGAAATGTTGTTAGCATAGGTCAACGAGAGAAAGAAATATCAAATTGTGTCCAGGAAAGAAAGTATAAAATGTTGAAAGCCTAATTCCATGAAAATACAATAAATAGATAGATTCAGCTTACTTCATTATCTGGCTCTCTTTCCACATTCCGGATTGGAATGTAACACTTTGTATCCATACTTTGGACTATCTAGGATAAAAGATGTTTAATATTCAGTAATTTGGAATAGTGCTGTAACAATTTTAATGAGAGATGGTGATAATTATACTGGAATATATGACTGTGCATATCAGCATTATGAGTCACATGACTAAGATATTACTAAGAATCATCATGCAAAGAGTGCAAAACAAAATGAGTCCAGAAATTAGAGATGAACAGTGTGGTTTGGTTAGAGGTAAAGGAATGAGCAATGTCATATATATCATAAGATCTTTAGTAGAAAGAGCCATAGAGGTGAAAACCGATCTACACCTATGTTTCATAGATAATTAAAAAAAAGCATTTGACAAAGTAAAGCACCAGGAAATAATCAAAATTTTAGAAGGCATAAATGTAGACAGCAAAGATCTAAAAATAATAAAAAACATGTACTGGCAACAAACAAGCGGATAAGAGCTGGAAATCAATTGGGGATGTTTCAACAATAGTACAAAAATAAGAGGAAAAAGAAATGTTGCAGCAGAGGTCAATGAGTGAAAGAAGAAATGTTGTCAGCATGGGTCAATGAGAGAATGAAGAAATGTTGTCAGCATGGGTCAATGAGAGAATGAAGAAATGTTGTCAGCATGGGTCAATGAGAGAATGAAGAAATGTTGTCAGCATGGGTCAATGAGAGAATGAAGAAATTGTGTCTGCCCTGGGTCAATGAGAGAAAGTAGGTCAATGAGAGAAAGAAGAATATTTATCCATCTTGTGTACTGTCACAAGATTTGTTTAATATGTATATTGAGATTATGTTAAGATCCATAAGGGGCATGCCTGGAATAACAATTGGAGGTCATAATATAAATAATCTAAGGTATGCTGATGATACAGGCTTAATCACTAAGAGTGAAAATGAGTTACAAGAAATGTTGGACATTATAGTGAAAGAAACCAAAAATAAAGGACTCAACCTTAATAACAAAAAGACAGAAGTTATGATAACAACAAAGAAAAAGATATCACCTCAGTGCACAATAAAGACAGTGGAACAATATTAAAACAGGTAAATGAATTTAAATATTTGGGAACTTTGTTAACTCAAACAGTAGATGTACAACAGAGGTGAGATGCAGAATGGCTTAGACAAAAGCAGCTTTCCAAAAATGAGGAAGATACTAAGCAATCCACTTTTGACAATATAAACAGGAAAAATAGTTATTAAATGTTATGCAGAGCCAGTCTTAACATATGGATGTGAATCATGGACAATAGGACAACAGACAAGAAAATCACTGGAGTTTGAAGAAATATGGTTTTACAGAAGAATGTTGAGAATACCATGGACAGCTAAGAAGAGTAATGAAAACGCTCTGAAAGGGGTCAATGCAAAAAAAAAGAGAGCTAATTTCCAATATTAGAAAGACACTATCATATTTTTTGGCCATGTAATTAGAAGGGAACAGCTGGAATATATTGTAACAACTGGGAAAATTGAGGGACGAATAGATAGAGGGAAGCAAAGAGAAAAGATACCAGACAGCTTAAGAGAATGGCTTGGCAGAAGGTCAACAACAAAAATGATAAATAACAGTCGAGATTGAATGTTGTGAAGAGACATGATCACCTATGCCAGCAGGCCCAGTACTTGATGATGATAAGATTGTGTAAATTTGTTGTGGGTGTATGACACACAAAATAGGTGGATTGTCTTTATTTGGAAGATCAAAGACAACTGGGTATTTGAAATTTGATAGTGAATGAAAGGAAGACCAAAGACAACTGGGTATTTGAAATTTGATAGTGAATGAGAGGAAGACCAAAGACAACTGGGTATTTGAAATTTGATAGTGAATGAGAGGAAGACCAAAGACAACTGGGTATTTGAAATTTGATAGTGAATGAGAGGAAGACCAAAGACAACTGGGTATTTGAAATTTGATAGTGAATGAGAGGAAGATCAAAGACAACTGGGTATTTGAAATTTGATAGTGAATGAGAGGAAGACCAAAGACAACTGGGTATTTGAAATTTGATAGTGAATGAGAGGAAGACCAAAGACAACTGGGTATTTGAAATTTGATAGTGAATGAGAGGAAGACCAAAGACAAACTGTCAGGTGGCATAGCAATTTATGAAATTGCCAACCTAGAAATCATGTCAATAGACATCAAAGTGTAGAGACTTTGTTGTTGCTCTGACAGATGTAAGAAAATGTGACATTGACCACTTTCTAAGTCTTTGGCCAGGTAAAAAATATAAAGGTACCAAATGACATAAACCATTTTTCTTACTGAGAATCATATCTAGGAATTGAGTATCTGTATTGTTGTCAATCTGTAGTAATAAGTGAATAAATAAATGTTGTTGCTGAGGTTGAAAGGTGTATTGTTATCAAACTGTAGTCTTCTTCTTCTTCTTCCTTCCTCATCTGCCTTTCAGCGTCGAGGGGAGATATAATTTGCGGTCTTTTGCTCTTCTGTTCGCCTCTGCTGCTGTTATGTTTCCTAGTGCTTCTAATATTCCATCGATCCATCTTTTTCGTGGTCGACCCTTGGGTCTGTTGTTCTCACAACGTTTGTTGAAGGCTCGTTGTGTTGTGTTTTGTTCTTTCTGCCTTGTCACGTGGCCGAACCATTTTATTTGTTGTTTCCTTATATATTCTATGGCTGGGGCTATTCCTAGCTTTTTTTCTCAGTTCTACATTTCTGATCTTATCTCTCAGACTGTTTCCTGTCATTCGTCTAACACATTTCATCTCTGTAGAGGTTATTTTTCTTATTGTTCTTGCATCTAGAGTCCAGGTCTGGCATTGGTAGCACAACGTTGGAATGAAGATTGTATTGTAGAGTGCTCGTTTTGCCTCCAGAGTTATTTCCTTGTTGGACAATAGTGGTGATAACTGTCCGATGATTTGACAAGCTTTGTTGCATCTTGATTCTATCTCTGCTGTTTGGGAATTGTCGTTTGTCATTAGACTTCCTAGGTATTTGAATTCCTCTACTTGTTTTAGTTGTCTGCCTTCTATAGTTATGTTGATGTTCTGTTTATTTTTGGCGACATTCATGACTTCTGTTTTGTTGATGTTGATTTTCATGTTGTATTTTGTTCCTAAGATGTTGAGTTTGTTTAAGTGTTCTTGTAGGTCTTCTATTGTTTCATGTATTAGTGCCTGGTCGTCTGCAAATAGAAGCTCGTTGATCTCCTCTGTCTCTGATGGGTTGGCTAGCTTGCATATATGGTCCATGTATGTAATAAACAGTAGGGGGGATAGTACGCACCCCTGTCTTACACCTGATCTAACTTCGAAGTGGTCTGTGTAGCCTGTTGCTGTTCTGCAGTAACTGTAGTAATAAGTGAATATATAATTGTTGTTGCTGAGGTTGAAAGGTGTATTGTTGTCAAACTGTAGTAATAAGTGAATCAATAAATGTTGTTGCTGAGGTTGAAAGGTGTATTGTTGTCAATCTGTAGTAATAAGTGAATCAATAAATGTTGTTGCTGAGGTTGAAAGGTGTATTGTTGTCAATCTGTAGTAATAAGTGAATCAATAAATGTTGTTGCTGAGGTTGAAAGGTGTATTGTTGTCAAACTGTAGTAATAAGTGAATCAATAAATGTTGTTGCTGAGGTTGAAAGGTGTATTGTTGTCAAACTGTAGTAATAAGTGAATCAATAAATGTTGTTGCTGAGGTCTAATAGTGAAAGATGAAATGTTGTCAGCTTAGGTCAATAAGAGAAACTGAAATGTCAGCCTAGGTCAATGAGAGAAAAAAGAAATGTTGTCATTATGAGTCAAAGAAAGAAATAAGGTCAATGATATAAAAAAGAAATGTTATAGCTTTTATCTGTATTGTTGTCAAACGGTAATAATAAGAGAAAAGAGAAAAGTTGTAGCAGAGATCAATGAGTGAAAGAAGAAGTGTTGTCAGACTGGGTCAGTAGGAGACAAATGAAATGTCAGCCTAGGTCAATCAGAGAAAGAGAAAAAAATGTTGCAAGCACGAGTCAAAGAGAGAAAGTAAATTGATGAGAAAAAGAAGAAATATTGACAGCCTGGGTCAATGAGAGAAAGAAGAAGAGTTGTCAGCCTTGATCAATGACCAGAAGAATTATTGGCTGCCCTGAGTCAATGAAAAAATGTAGGTTAATGATATAAAGTAGGTCAATGTGAAAAAAGTAGGTCAATGAGAAAAAAAAAATTGTCAGCCTTAGTTAATGTGAGAACATAGGTGATTGATTGATAGAAGAAATGTGACATGGGTCAATGAGAGAAAGCAGGTCAATGAGAGAAAGAAGAAATGCCAGACTGGATCCAAAAGAAAAAAAAACTGTTGTCAGCCTGGTTCAATAAGAGAAAGAAGAACATGGTGTGGTTTTAGTAAAATGTTTCATATGCTATCTTTGGCTTGAAAGGATGATAAATGGATAGGTTCAACTTACTTCATTATCTGGCTCTTTTTTCACATTCCAGAATGGAATGTTACTCTTTGTATCCATATTTTTGACACTCTAGGATGAAAGGTAGATGTTTAATATTCAGTAATTTGGAATGGTATCATAATGAAGGTAATGAGAGATGACAATACTATTACTGGAATAGTGTCATAGTAAAGTAAATGAGAGATTATAAAACTAATACTGGAATCATCATCAAGTACCAGGCCTGCTGGTGAAGGTGATCATGTCTCTCCACAACTTTTGGTCTCGACAGTTATTTATCATCTCTGTTGTTGACTTTCTGCCAAGCTGTCTGGCATTTTTTCCCTCTGCCTCCCTCCACCTCCTCGTCCCCCAACCTTCCAGTTGTTACAATACACTCCAGCTGCCCTCTTCTAACCAAATGGTCAAAAAATGATGACCGTTTCTTCCCAACATTGGAAACCAGCTCTCTTTCCATCCTGGCCTCCCTCAGAACGTTTTCATCACTCTTCCTAGCCATCCATGGCACTCTCAACATCCCTCTGCAAAACCACACCTCTACAGGCTCCAGTGATCCTCTTGTCTGCTGTCCCACACTCCATGACCCACATCCACACGTTAAGACTGGCTCCACATAACACCTAAATTTGTTCCCGTCATGTCAGGTAATTTTACCTGTTACTGTATGCAGTAAACAGTACAACCTGTGGCTGCCCTGCTGCCTTGCAGGTAAGCTTGGGAGAGTAAAAGGCTAAGGGAGGGTACCTCGAAGTAAAACAACCCTACTGCCTTGTGGGTGAGACTTTTAGTCAAAGGCTAGTGGAGACAACCATAGACAAACCGAAGGAAGGCAACTGAAAACCACTGTCGTATCTTTTTTGTACAATCATGAATCGCCACAAAATAATACTGGAATAGTGTCATAAAAGTTAATGAGAGATGATAATACTAATGCTGGAATAGCGTCATAATAAAATTAATGAGAGATGATAATACTAATACTGGAATAGTGTCATAATAAAGTTATTGAGAGATAATAATACTAATACAGGAATAGTGTCATAATAAAGGTAATGAGAGATGATAATACTAATGCTGGAATAGCGTCATAATAAAATTAATGAGAGATGATAATACTAATACTGGAATAGTGTCATAATAAAGTTAATGAGAGATGATAATACTAATACAGGAATAGTGTCATAATAAAGGTAATGAGAGATGATAATACTAATACAGGAATAGTGTCATAATAAAGTTAATGAGAGATGATAATACTAATACTGGAATAAGTGAGCCTGTTAATTTGTTGTGGGTGTATGACACACAAAATAAGTGGATTGTCTTTATTTGTTAAAATGTATAACTACCACGGTGTTTATAAAAAATATCTCACTGAACTCCTCATCTTGTTCTTTAGTTTATATGTTTCTATGCTTTCCTTTCATGCTCTGAGTGCAGTAATTTATTTACTTCTACATTTATAACTGTTTATAACTAGAACTGAAAGTGACCAGGGACTCATAGCTGACCATTTGTATCACGTTCAGGGAACAACAATTAGTTTAGACCCTAATCAACCTACTTGTGGTAGACCCCAAATCTAACCAGTCTGGACAAACAATTAGGGATCTAAGAGGAAAAGCAACCTTGTACCAAAAGTGTTGTGTTGAAAGGTACAAATATCACAGCCTGCTGTAAGCTACAATACTATGTATCCACACCATGTTCATATCCTTCAAAGTGTAGACAACAAGAAACAATTTAGTTTTATGATAAAACTAACCCTAAATACTACAATTATGTGTAGTATTTGAAAATTACACTGTAGGTTTATTTTATTGCAATGCCAACTAAGGGGAGGTCACTCACAAATGAAAAAGTTCGCAGACAATACTTTAAGCAATCGGAGTATATATGATGATTTCTGACAATTGTGAAGAAGCACAATATGAAATAGTTTGGCCACGTATCTTAATTGTCTGGCCTAGCAAAGACCATTCTGCCAGAAAGTGAAAGAAGCGAAAAGGAGAGTTAGGCAGAGAAAGAGTTAAGGTAAAGGTAATGTACGAGACTTGAACCGGCGTCTTAACACGCGAGTTTCCACCCATATGTGCTCGGTTTTTTGTTCGGAGATTTATGGATAGTGTCGCTTCAAGCATCGAAACTCACGATGCGAGGCGACATTCCTCACCTTTCCTGTGTAATACCTTGGTACCCATTTCTGCCAACGGCTGGGTCGACCGTGGGGGTATTGTTTTTTTTTTTTTTTTTTTTTTCAACCACGAGTACAATTCACACTGCTCCCAGCGGGAATCGAAACGGGGTTGTCCGAACGTCGGTAGTCTAGTCGGGCGGTTTTCCTAACTAGTCTACCCCGAAAGAGAAAGAGATTGAAGTAAACATCCAAGAATTGACAGGTCTCGATTTTGTAGAGTACCAACAAGAGTGAAGATAGAGGAAATAGATTATGTTGACTAAGTCTATCATGGGGTATGGAGTATGGGATGGAGAAGAGAAGTGAAAGATGGCGTGTCTCCACTCTTCTTGTTGTGGATGAGGAGTTTGTGTCACCCACAACTATATCGACTGTAGAAAAGCTTTGCCCTTTTATCTTCTTAACTAGTCTTTTTTGTGTACACACAACCAGTCATTTATAAATTTTAGAGCTGATGTCTCTGACATTAGTAGATGGTCAACACATACAAGATCGCAGACAATAAAGAGCTGATGTCTCTGACATTAGTAGGAGGTCAACACATACAAGATCGCAGACAATAAAGAGCTGATGTCTCTGACATTAGTAGGTGGCCAACACATACAAGATCGCAGACAATAAAGAGCTGATGTCTCTGACATTAGTAGATCGCCAACACATACAAGATCGCAGACATAAAGAGCTGATGTCTCTGACATTAGTAGATGGCCAACACATACAAGATCGCAGACAATAAAGAGCTGATGTCTCTGACATTAGTAGGTGGTCAACACATATAAGATCGCAGTCAATAAAGAGCTGATGTCTCTGACATTAGTAGGTGGCCAACACATACAAGATCGCAGACAATAAAGAGCTGATGTCTCTGACATTAGTAGATGGCCAACACATACAGATCGCAGACAATAAGAGCTGATGTCTCTGACATTAGTAGGTGGACAACACATACAAGATCGCAGACAATAAGAGCTGATGTCTCTGACATTAGTAGATGGCCAACACATACAAGATCGCAGACAATAAAGAGCTGATGTCTCTGACATTAGTAGGTGGTCAACACATACAAGATCGCAGACAATAAAGAGCTGATGTCTCTGACATTAGTAGATGGCCAACACATACAGATCGCAGACAATAAAGAGCTGATGTCTCTGACATTAGTAGATGGCCAACACATACAAGATCGCAGACAATAAAGAGCTGATGTCTCTGACATAGTAGGAGGTCAACATATACAAGATCGCAGACAATAAAGAGCTGATGTCTCTGACATTAGTAGGTGGCCAACACATTAAGATTGCAGACAATAAAGAGCTGATGTCTCTGACATTAGTAGGTGGTCAACACATACAAGATCGCAGACAATAAAGAGCTGATGTCTCTGACATTAGTAGATGGCCAACACATGTAAGATCGCAGACAATAAAGAGCTGATGTCTCTGACATTAGTAGGTGGCCAAACAATATAAGATTGCAGACAATAAAGAGCTGATGTCTCTGACATTAGTAGGTGGTCAACACTACAAGATCGCAGTTAATAAAGAAGCTGATGTCTCTGACATTAGTAGGTGGCCAACACATAATAGATCGCAGACAATAAAGAGCTGGTGTCTCTGACATTAGTAGGTGGCCAACACATAATAGATCGCGAAAATAAAGAGCTGTGTCTCTGACATTAGTAGGTGGTCAACACATACAAGATCGCAGACATAAAGAGCTGATGTCTCTGACATTAGTAGGTGGCCAAACACATACAAGATCGCAGACAATAAAGAGCTGATGTCTGACATTAGTAGGTGGCCAACACATACAAGATCGCAGACAATAAAGAGCTGATGTCTCTGACATTAGTAGGTGGCCAACACATACAAGATCGCAGACAATAAAGAGCTGATGTCTCTGACATTAGTAGGTGGTCAACACATACAAGATCGCAGACAATAAAGAGCTGATGTCTCTGACATTAGTAGGAGGTCAACATATATAAGTTCGCAGACAATAAAGAGCTGATGTCTCTGACATTAGTAGGAGGTCAACATATATAAGTTCGCAGACAATAAAGAGCTAGTATCTCTGACATTAGTAGGCGATCAACACATAATAGATCGCAGACAATAAAGAGCTGATGTCTCTGACATTAGTAGGTGGTCAACATATACAAGATCGCAGACAATAAAGAGCTGTATCTCTGACATTAGTAGGTGGCCAACACATAATAGATCGCAAACAATAAAGAGCTGGTGTCTCTGACATTAGTAGGTGGCCAACACATAATAGATCACAGACAATAAAGAGCTGGTATCTCTGACATTAGTAGGTGGCCAAACACATAATAGATCGCAGACAATAAAGAGCTGGTGTCTCTGACATTAGTAGGTGGCCAACACATACAAGATCGCAGACAATAAAGAGCTGATGTTTCTGACATTAGTAGATGGCCAACACATAATAGATCGCAAACAATAAAGTGTTGGTGTCTGACATTAGTAGGTGGCCACACATACAAGATCGCAGACAATAAAGAGCTGGTGTCTGACATTAGTAGGTGGCCAACATACAAGATCGCAGACAATAAAGAGCTGGTGTCTGACATTAGTAGGTGGACAACACATAATAATCGCAGACAATAAAGAGCTGATGTCTCTGACATTAGTAGGTGGCCAACACATACAAGATCGCAGACAATAAAGAGCTGATGTCTCTGACATTAGTAGGTGGCCACACATACAAGATCGCAGACAATAAAGAGCTGATGTCTCTGACATTAGTAGGAGGTCAACATATATAAGTTCGCAGACATAAAGAGCTGATGTCTCTGACATTAGTAGGAGGTCAACTATATAAGTTCGCAGACAATAAGAGCTAGTATCTCTGACATTAGTAGGCGATCAACACATAATAGATCGCAGACAATAAAGAGCTGATGTCTCTGACATTAGTAGGTGGTCAACATATACAAGATCGCAGACAATAAAGAGCTGGTATCTCTGACATTAGTAGGTGGTCAACACATAATAGATCGCAAACATAAGAGCTGGTGTCTCTGACATTAGTAGGTGGCCAACACATAATAGATCACAGACAATAAAGAGCTGATGTTTCTGACATTAGTAGGTGGCCAACACATAATAGATCGCAAACAATAAAGTGTCGGTGTCTCTGACATTAGTAGATGGCCAACACATAATAGATCGCAGACAATAAAGAGCTGGTATCTCTGACATTAGTAGATGGTCAACACATAATAGATCGCAGACAATAAAGAGCTGATGTCTCTGACATTAGTAGGAGGTCACATATATAAGTTCGCAGACAATAAAGAGCTGATGTCTCTGACATTAGTAGGAGGTCAACATATATAAGTTCGCAGACAATATAGAGCTAGTATCTCTCTACATTAGTAGGCGATCAACACATAATAGATCGCAGACAATAAAGAGCTGATGTCTCTGACATTAGTAGGTGGTCAATATATACAAGATCGCAGACAATAAAGAGCTGGTATCTCTGACATTAGTAGGTGGCCAACACATAATAGATCGCAAACAATAAAGAGCTGGTGTCTCTGACATTAGTAGGTGGCCAACACATAATAGATCACAGACAATAAAGAGCTGATGTTTCTGACATTAGTAGGTGGCCAACACATAATAGATCGCAAACAATAAAGTGTTGGTGTCTCTGACATTAGTAGGAGGTCAACATATATAAGTTCGCAGACAATAAAGTGCTGATGTCTCTGACTTTAGTAGGAGGTCAACATATAAGTTCGCAGACAATAAAGAGCTAGTATCTCTGACATTAGTAGGCGATCAACACATAATAGATCGCAGACAATAAAGAGCTGATGTCTCTGACATTAGTAGTGGTCAACATATACAAGATCGCAGACAATAAAGAGCTGATGTCTCTGACATTAGTAGGTGGACAACACATACAGATCGCAGACAATAAAGAGCTGATGTCTGACATTAGTAGGTGGACACACATACAAGATTGCAGACAATAAAGAGCTGATGTCTGACATTAGTAGGTGGACAACACATACAAGATCGCAGACAATAAAGAGCTGATGTCTGACATTAGTAGGTGGACAACACATACAAGATCGCAGACAATAAAGAGCTGATGTCTGACATTAGTAGGTGGACAACACATACAAGAACGCAGACAATAAAGAGCTGATGTCTGACATTAGTAGGTGGACAACACATACAAGATCGCAGACAATAAAGAGCTGATGTCTGACATTAGTAGGTGGACAACACATACAAGATCGCAGACAATAAAGAGCTGATGTCTGACATTAGTAGGTGGACAACACATACAAGATCGCAGACAATAAAGAGCTGGTGTCTGACATTAGTAGGTGGACAACACATACAAGATCGCAGACAATAAAGAGCTGATGTCTGACATTAGTAGGTGGACAACACATACAAGATCGCAGACAATAAAGAGCTGATGTCTGACATTAGTAGGTGGCCAACACATACAAGATCGCAGACAATAAAGAGCTCATGTCTGACATTAGTAGGTGGACAACACATACAAGATCGCAGTCAATAAAGAGCTGATGTCTCTGACATTAGTAGGTGGACAACACATAATAGATCGCAGACAATAAAGAGCTGATGTCTCTGACATTAGTAGGTGGCCAACACATATAGATTGCAGACAATAAAGAGCTGATGTCTCTGACATTAGTAGGTGGTCAACACATACAAGATCGCAGACAATAAAGAGCTGATGTCTCTGACATTAGTAGATGGCCAACACATGTAAGATCGCAGACAATAAAGAGCTGATGTCTCTGACATTAGTAGGTGGCCAACACATATAAGATTGCAGACAATAAAGAGCTGATGTCTCTGACATTAGTAGGTGGTCAACACATACAAGATCGCAGTTAATATAAGAGCTGATGTCTCTGACATTAGTAGGTGGCCAACACATAATAGATCGCAGACAATAAGAGCTGGTGTCTCTGACATAGTAGGTGGCCAACACATAATAGATCGCAGACAATAAAGAGCTGGTGTCTCTGACATTAGTAGGTGGTCAACACATACAAGATCGCAGACAATAAAGAGCTGATGTCTGACATTAGTAGGTGGCCAACACATACAAGATTGCAGACAATAAAGAGCTGATGTCTCTGACATTAGTAGGTGGTCAACACATACAAGATCGCAGACAATAAAGAGCTGATGTCTCTGACATTAGTAGGTGGCCAACACATACAAGATCGCAGACAATAAAGAGCTGATGTCTCTGACATTAGTAGGTGTCAACACATACAAGATCGCAGACAATAAAGAGCTGATGTCTCTGACATTAGTAGTTGGCCAACACATACAAGATCGCAGACAATAAGAGCTGATGTCTGACATTAGTAGGTGGCCAACACATACAAGATCGCAGACAATAAAGAGCTGATGTCTCTGACATTAGTAGGTGGCCAACACATACAAGATCGCAGACAATAAAGAGCTGATGTCTCTGACTTAGTAGGTGGTCAACACATACAAGATCGCAGACAATAAAGAGCTGATGTCTCTGACATTAGTAGGAGGTCAACATATATAAGTTCGCAGACAATAAAGAGCTGATGTCTCTGACATTAGTAGGAGGTCAACATATATAAGTTCGCAGACAATAAAGAGCTAGTATCTCTGACATTAGTAGGCGATCAACACATAATAGATCGCAGACAATAAAGAGCTGATGTCTCTGACATTAGTAGGTGGTCAACATATACAAGATCGCAGACAATAAAGAGCTGGTATCTCTGACATTAGTAGGTGGCCAACACATAATAGATCGCAAACAATAAAGAGCTGGTGTCTCTGACATTAGTAGGTGGCCAACACATAATAGATCACAGACAATAAAGAGCTGGTATCTCTGACATTAGTAGGTGGCCAACACATAATAGATCGCAGACAATAAAGAGCTGGTGTCTCTGACATTAGTAGGTGGCCAACACATACAAGATCGCAGACAATAAAGAGCTGATGTTTCTGACATTAGTAGATGGCCAACACATAATAGATCGCAAACAATAAAGTGTTGGTGTCTGACATTAGTAGGTGGCCAACACATACAAGATCGCAGACAATAAAGAGCTGGTGTCTGACATTAGTAGGTGGCCAACACATACAAGATCGCAGACAATAAAGAGCTGGTGTCTGACATTAGTAGGTGGACAACACATAATAGATCGCAGACAATAAAGAGCTGATGTCTCTGACATTAGTAGGTGGCCAACACATACAAGATCGCAGACAATAAAGAGCTGATGTCTCTGACATTAGTAGGTGGCCAACACATACAAGATCGCAGACAATAAAGAGCTGATGTCTCTGACATTAGTAGGAGGTCAACATATATAAGTTCGCAGACAATAAAGAGCTGATGTCTCTGACATTAGTAGGAGGTCAACATATATAAGTTCGCAGACAATAAAGAGCTAGTATCTCTGACATTAGTAGGCGATCAAACACATAATAGATCGCAGACAATAAAGAGCTGATGTCTCTGACATTAGTAGGTGGTCAACATATACAAGATCGCAGACAATAAAGAGCTGGTATCTCGACATTAGTAGGTGGTCAACACATAATATATCGCAAACAATAAAGAGCTGGTGTCTCTGACATTAGTAGGTGGCCAACACATAATAGATCACAGACAATAAAGAGCTGATGTTTCTGACATTAGTAGGTGGCCAACACATATAGATCGCAGACAATAAAGAGCTGGTATCTCTGACATTAGTAGATGGTCAACACATAATAGATCGCAGACAATAAAGAGCTGATGTCTCTGACATTAGTAGGAGGTCAACATATATAAGTTCGCAGACAATAAAGAGCTGATGTCTCTGACATTAGTAGGAGGTCAACATATATAAGTTCGCAGACAATATAGAGCTAGTATCTCTAACATTAGTAGGCGATCAACACATAATAGATCGCAGACAATAAGAGCTGATGTCTCTGACATTAGTAGGTGGTCAACATATACAAGATCGCAGACAATAAAGAGCTGGTATCTCTGACATTAGTAGGTGGCCAACACATAATAGATCGCAAACAATAAAGAGCTGTGTCTCTGACATTAGTAGGTGGCCAACACATAATAGATCACAGACAATAAAGAGCTGATGTTTCTGACATTAGTAGGTGGCCAACACATACAATAGATCGCAAACAATAAAGTGTTGGTGTCTCTGACATTAGTAGGAGGTCAACATATATAAGTTCGCAGACAATAAAGAGCTGATGTCTCGACATTAGTAGGAGGTCACATATATAAGTTCGCAGACAATAAAGAGCTAGTATCTCTGACATTAGTAGGCGATCAACACATAATAGATCGCAGACAATAAAGAGCTGATGTCTCTGACATTAGTAGGTGGTCACATATACAAGATCGCAGACAATAAAGAGCTTTTATCTCTGACATTAGTTTTTTGTGTACACACAATAGATCGCAAATTTTAGAGCTGATGTCTCTGACATTAGTAGATGGTCAACACATAAAGATCGCAGACAATAAAGAGCTGATGTCTCTGACATTAGTAGGAGGTCAACACATACAAGATCGCAGACAATAAAGAGCTGATGTCTCTGACATTAGTAGGTGGCCAACACATACAAGATCGCAGACAATAAAGAGCTGATGTCTCTGACATTAGTAGATCGCCAACACATACAAGATCGCAGACAATAAAGAGCTGATGTCTCTGACATTAGTAGATGGCCAACACATACAAGATCGCAGACAATAAAGAGCTGATGTCTCTGACATTAGTAGGTGGTCAACACATATAAGATCGCAGTCAATAAAGAGCTGATGTCTCTGACATTAGTAGGTGGCCAACACATAAAGATCGCAGACAATAAAGAGCTGATGTCTCTGACATTAGTAGATGGCCAACACATACAAGATCGCAGACAATAAAGAGCTGATGTCTCTGACATTAGTAGGTGGACAACACATAAAGATCGCAGACAATAAAGAGCTGATGTCTCTGACATTAGTAGATGGCCAACACATACAAGATCGCAGACAATAAAGAGCTGATGTCTCTGACATTAGTAGGTGGTCAACACATACAAGATCGCAGACAATAAAGAGCTGATGTCTCTGACATTAGTAGATGGCCAACACATACAAGATCGCAGACAATAAAGAGCTGATGTCTCTGACATTAGTAGATGGCCAACACATACAAGATCGCAGACAATAAAGAGCTGATGTCTCTGACATTAGTAGAGGTCAACACATACAAGATCGCAGACAATAAAGAGCTGATGTCTCTGACATTAGTAGGTGGCCAACACATATAGATTGCAGACAATAAAGAGCTGATGTCTCTGACATTAGTAGGTGGTCAACACATACAAGATCGCAGACAATAAAGAGCTGATGTCTCTGACATTAGTAGATGGCCAACACATGTAAGATCGCAGACAATAAAGAGCTGATGTCTCTGACATTAGTAGGTGGCCAACACATATAAGATTGCAGACAATAAAGAGCTGATGTCTCTGACATTAGTAGGTGGTCAACACATAAAGATCGCAGTTAATAAAGAGCTGATGTCTCTGACATTAGTAGGTGGCCAACACATAATAGATCGCAGACAATAAAGAGCTGGTGTCTCTGACATTAGTAGGTGGCCAACACATAATAGATCGCAGACAATAAAGAGCTGATGTCTCTGACATTAGTAGGTGGTCAACACATAAAGATCGCAGACAATAAAGAGCTGATGTCTCTGACATTAGTAGGTGGCCAACACATACAAGATCGCAGACAATAAAGAGCTGATGTCTGACATTAGTAGGTGGCCAACACATACAAGATCGCAGACAATAAAGAGCTGATGTCTCTGACATTAGTAGGTGGTCAACACAAACAAGATCGCAGACAATAAAGAGCTGATCTCTGACATTAGTAGGTGGTCAACACATAATAGATCGCAGACAATAAAGAGCTGATGTCTCTGACATTAGTAGGAGGTCAACATATATAATCGCAGACAATAAAGAGCTGATGTCTCTGACATTAGTAGGAGGTCAACATATATAGTTCGCAGACAATAAAGAGTAGTATCTCTGACATTAGTAGGCGATCAACACATAATAGATCGCAGACAATAAAGAGCTGATGTCTCTGACATTAGTAGGTGGTCAACATATAAAGATCGCAGACAATAAAGAGCTGTGTCTCTGACATTAGTAGGAGGTCAACATATAAGATCGCAAACAATAAAGAGCTGGTGTCTCTGACATTAGTAGGTGGCCAACATATAATAGATCACAGACAATATAGAGCTGGTATCTCTGACATTAGTAGGTGGCCAACACATAATAGATCGCAGACAATAAAGAGCTGGTGTCTCTGACATTAGTAGGTGGCCAACACATACAAGATCGCAGACAATAAAGAGCTGATGTTTCTGACATTAGTAGATGGCCAACACATAATAGATCGCAAACAATAAAGTGTTGGTGTCTGACATTAGTAGGTGGCCAACACATACAAGATCGCAGACAATAAAGAGCTGGTGTCTGACATTAGTAGGTGGCCAACACATACAAGATCGCAGACAATAAAGAGCTGGTGTCTGACATTAGTAGGTGGACAACACATAATAGATCGCAGACAATAAAGAGCTGATGTCTCTGACATTAGTAGGTGGCCAACACATACAAGATCGCAGACAATAAAGAGCTGATGTCTCTGACATTAGTAGGTGGCCAACACATACAAGATCGCAGACAATAAAGAGCTGATGTCTCTGACATTAGTAGGAGGTCAACATATATAAGTTCGCAGACAATAAAGAGCTGATGTCTCTGACATTAGTAGGAGGTCAACATATATAAGTTCGCAGACAATAAAGAGCTAGTATCTCTGACATTAGTAGGCGATCAACACATAATAGATCGCAGACAATAAAGAGCTGATGTCTCTGACATTAGTAGGTGGTCAACATATACAAGATCGCAGACAATAAAGAGCTGGTATCTCTGACATTAGTAGGTGGTCAACACATAATAGATCGCAAACAATAAAGAGCTGGTGTCTCTGACATTAGTAGGTGGCCAACACATAATAGATCACAGACAATAAAGAGCTGATGTTTCTGACATTAGTAGGTGGCCAACACATAATAGATCGCAAACAATAAAGTGTCGGTGTCTCTGACATTAGTAGATGGCCAACACATAATAGATCGCAGACAATAAAGAGCTGGTATCTCTGACATTAGTAGATGGTCAACACATAATAGATCGCAGACAATAAAGAGCTGATGTCTCTGACATTAGTAGGAGGTCAACATATATAAGTTCGCAGACAATAAAGAGCTGATGTCTCTGACATTAGTAGGAGGTCAACATATATAAGTTCGCAGACAATATAGAGCTAGTATCTCTAACATTAGTAGGCGATCAACACATAATAGATCGCAGACAATAAAGAGCTGATGTCTCTGACATTAGTAGGTGGTCAATATATACAAGATCGCAGACAATAAAGAGCTGGTATCTCTGACATTAGTAGGTGGCCAACACATAATAGATCGCAAACAATAAAGAGCTGGTGTCTCTGACATTAGTAGGTGGCCAACACATAATAGATCACAGACAATAAAGAGCTGATGTTTCTGACATTAGTAGGTGGCCAACACATAATAGATCGCAAACAATAAAGTGTTGGTGTCTCTGACATTAGTAGGAGGTCAACATATATAAGTTCGCAGACAATAAAGTGCTGATGTCTCTGACTTTAGTAGGAGGTCAACATATATAAGTTCGCAGACAATAAAGAGCTAGTATCTCTGACATTAGTAGGCGATCAACACATAATAGATCGCAGACAATAAAGAGCTGATGTCTCTGACATTAGTAGGTGGTCAACATATACAAGATCGCAGACAATAAAGAGCTGATGTCTCTGACATTAGTAGGTGGACAACACATACAAGATCGCAGACAATAAAGAGCTGATGTCTGACATTAGTAGGTGGACAACACATACAAGATTGCAGACAATAAAGAGCTGATGTCTGACATTAGTAGGTGGACAACACATACAAGATCGCAGACAATAAAGAGCTGATGTCTGACATTAGTAGGTGGACAACACATACAAGATCGCAGACAATAAAGAGCTGATGTCTGACATTAGTAGGTGGACAACACATACAAGAACGCAGACAATAAAGAGCTGATGTCTGACATTAGTAGGTGGACAACACATACAAGATCGCAGACAATAAAGAGCTGATGTCTGACATTAGTAGGTGGACAACACATACAAGATCGCAGACAATAAAGAGCTGATGTCTGACATTAGTAGGTGGACAACACATACAAGATCGCAGACAATAAAGAGCTGGTGTCTGACATTAGTAGGTGGACAACACATAATAGATCGCAGACAATAAAGAGCTGATGTCTGACATTAGTAGGTGGACAACACATACAAGATCGCAGACAATAAAGAGCTGATGTCTGACATTAGTAGGTGGCCAACACATACAAGATCGCAGACAATAAAGAGCTCATGTCTGACATTAGTAGGTGGACAACACATACAAGATCGCAGTCAATAAAGAGCTGATGTCTCTGACATTAGTAGGTGGACAACACATAATAGATCGCAGACAATAAAGAGCTGATGTCTCTGACATTAGTAGGTGGCCAACACATATAAGATTGCAGACAATAAAGAGCTGATGTCTCTGACATTAGTAGGTGGTCAACACATACAAGATCGCAGACAATAAAGAGCTGATGTCTCTGACATTAGTAGATGGCCAACACATGTAAGATCGCAGACAATAAAGAGCTGATGTCTCTGACATTAGTAGGTGGCCAACACATATAAGATTGCAGACAATAAAGAGCTGATGTCTCTGACATTAGTAGGTGGTCAACACATACAAGATCGCAGTTAATAAAGAGCTGATGTCTCTGACATTAGTAGGTGGCCAACACATAATAGATCGCAGACAATAAAGAGCTGGTGTCTCTGACATTAGTAGGTGGCCAACACATAATAGATCGCAGACAATAAAGAGCTGGTGTCTCTGACATTAGTAGGTGGTCAACACATACAAGATCGCAGACAATAAAGAGCTGATGTCTGACATTAGTAGGTGGCCAACACATACAAGATTGCAGACAATAAAGAGCTGATGTCTCTGACATTAGTAGGTGGTCAACACATACAAGATCGCAGACAATAAAGAGCTGATGTCTCTGACATTAGTAGGTGGCCAACACATACAAGATCGCAGACAATAAAGAGCTGATGTCTCTGACATTAGTAGGTGGTCAACACATACAAGATCGCAGACAATAAAGAGCTGATGTCTCTGACATTAGTAGGTGGCCAACACATACAAGATCGCAGACAATAAAGAGCTGATGTCTGACATTAGTAGGTGGCCAACACATACAAGATCGCAGACAATAAAGAGCTGATGTCTCTGACATTAGTAGGTGGCCAACACATACAAGATCGCAGACAATAAAGAGCTGATGTCTCTGACATTAGTAGGTGGTCAACACATACAAGATCGCAGACAATAAAGAGCTGATGTCTCTGACATTAGTAGGAGGTCAACATATATAAGTTCGCAGACAATAAAGAGCTGATGTCTCTGACATTAGTAGGAGGTCAACATATATAAGTTCGCAGACAATAAAGAGCTAGTATCTCTGACATTAGTAGGCGATCAACACATAATAGATCGCAGACAATAAAGAGCTGATGTCTCTGACATTAGTAGGTGGTCAACATATACAAGATCGCAGACAATAAAGAGCTGGTATCTCTGACATTAGTAGGTGGCCAACACATAATAGATCGCAAACAATAAAGAGCTGGTGTCTCTGACATTAGTAGGTGGCCAACACATAATAGATCACAGACAATAAAGAGCTGGTATCTCTGACATTAGTAGGTGGCCAACACATAATAGATCGCAGACAATAAAGAGCTGGTGTCTCTGACATTAGTAGGTGGCCAACACATACAAGATCGCAGACAATAAAGAGCTGATGTTTCTGACATTAGTAGATGGCCAACACATAATAGATCGCAAACAATAAAGTGTTGGTGTCTGACATTAGTAGGTGGCCAACACATACAAGATCGCAGACAATAAAGAGCTGGTGTCTGACATTAGTAGGTGGCCAACACATACAAGATCGCAGACAATAAAGAGCTGGTGTCTGACATTAGTAGGTGGACAACACATAATAGATCGCAGACAATAAAGAGCTGATGTCTCTGACATTAGTAGGTGGCCAACACATACAAGATCGCAGACAATAAAGAGCTGATGTCTCTGACATTAGTAGGTGGCCAACACATACAAGATCGCAGACAATAAAGAGCTGATGTCTCTGACATTAGTAGGAGGTCAACATATATAAGTTCGCAGACAATAAAGAGCTGATGTCTCTGACATTAGTAGGAGGTCAACATATATAAGTTCGCAGACAATAAAGAGCTAGTATCTATGACATTAGTAGGCGATCAACACATAATAGATCGCAGACAATAAAGAGCTGATGTCTCTGACATTAGTAGGTGGTCAACATATACAAGATCGCAGACAATAAAGAGCTGGTATCTCTGACATTAGTAGGTGGTCAACACATAATATATCGCAAACAATAAAGAGCTGGTGTCTCTGACATTAGTAGGTGGCCAACACATAATAGATCACAGACAATAAAGAGCTGATGTTTCTGACATTAGTAGGTGGCCAACACATAATAGATCGCAGACAATAAAGAGCTGGTATCTCTGACATTAGTAGATGGTCAACACATAATAGATCGCAGACAATAAAGAGCTGATGTCTCTGACATTAGTAGGAGGTCAACATATATAAGTTCGCAGACAATAAAGAGCTGATGTCTCTGACATTAGTAGGAGGTCAACATATATAAGTTCGCAGACAATATAGAGCTAGTATCTCTAACATTAGTAGGCGATCAACACATAATAGATCGCAGACAATAAAGAGCTGATGTCTCTGACATTAGTAGGTGGTCAACATATACAAGATCGCAGACAATAAAGAGCTGGTATCTCTGACATTAGTAGGTGGCCAACACATAATAGATCGCAAACAATAAAGAGCTGGTGTCTCTGACATTAGTAGGTGGCCAACACATAATAGATCACAGACAATAAAGAGCTGATGTTTCTGACATTAGTAGGTGGCCAACACATAATAGATCGCAAACAATAAAGTGTTGGTGTCTCTGACATTAGTAGGAGGTCAACATATATAAGTTCGCAGACAATAAAGAGCTGATGTCTCTGACATTAGTAGGAGGTCAACATATATAAGTTCGCAGACAATAAAGAGCTAGTATCTCTGACATTAGTAGGCGATCAACACATAATAGATCGCAGACAATAAAGAGCTGATGTCTCTGACATTAGTAGGTGGTCAACATATACAAGATCGCAGACAATAAAGAGCTGGTATCTCTGACATTAGTAGGTGGTCAACACATAATAGATCGCAAACAATAAAGAGCTGGTGTCTCTGACATTAGTAGGTGGCCAACACATAATAGATCACAGACAATAAAGAGCTGATGTTTCTGACATTAGTAGGTGGCCAACACATAATAGATCGCAAACAATAAAGTGTCGGTGTCTCTGACATTAGTAGATGGCCAACACATAATAGATCGCAGACAATAAAGAGCTGGTATCTCTGACATTAGTAGATGGTCAACACATAATAGATCGCAGACAATAAAGAGCTGATGTCTCTGACATTAGTAGGAGGTCAACATATATAAGTTCGCAGACAATAAAGAGCTGATGTCTCTGACATTAGTAGGAGGTCAACATATATAAGTTCGCAGACAATATAGAGCTAGTATCTCTAACATTAGTAGGCGATCAACACATAATAGATCGCAGACAATAAAGAGCTGATGTCTCTGACATTAGTAGGTGGTCAACACATAATAGATCGCAGACAATAAAGAGCTGATGTCTCTGACATTAGTAGGTGGCCAACACATAATAGATCGCAAACAATAAAGTGTTGGTGTCTCTGACATTAGTAGATGGCCAACACATAATAGATCGCAGACAATAAAGAGCTGGTATCTCTGACATTAGTAGGTGGTCAACACATAATAGATCGCAGACAATAAAGAGCTGGTGTCTCTGACATTAGTAGGTGGTCAACACATAATAGATCGCAGACAATAAAGAGCTGGTATCTCTGACATTAGTAGATGGCCAACACATAATAGATCGCAGACAATAAAGAGCTGGTATCTCTGACATTAGTAGATGGCCAACACATAATAGATCGCAGACAATAAAGAGCTGGTATCTCTGACATTAGTAGGTGGTCAACACATAATAGATCGCAGACAATAAAGAGCTGGTATCTCTGACATTAGTAGATGGTCAACACATAATAGATCGCAGACAATAAAGAGCTGATGTCTCTGACATTAGTAGGTGGTCAACACATAATAGATCGCAGACAACAAAGAGCTGGTATCTCTGACATTAGTAGGTGGTCAACACATAATAGATCGCAGACAATAAAGAGCTGGTATCTCTGACATTAGTAGGTGGCCAACACATAATAGATCGCAGACAATAAAGAGCTGGTATCTCTGACATTAGTAGGTGGCCAACACATAATAGATCGCAGACAATAAAGAGCTGGTATCTCTGACATTAGTAGATGGCCAACACATAATAGATCGCAGACAATAAAGAGCTGGTATCTCTGACATTAGTAGGTGGCCAACACATAATAGATCGCAGACAATAAAGAGCTGGTATCTCTGACATTAGTAGGTGGCCAACACATAATAGATCGCAGACAATAAAGAGCTGGTATCTCTGACATTAGTAGGCGATCAACACATAATAGATCGCAGACAATAAAGAGCTGATGTCTCTGACATTAGTAGGTGGTCAACATATACAAGATCGCAGACAATAAAGAGCTGGTATCTCTGACATTAGTAGGTGGTCAACACATAATAGATCGCAAACAATAAAGAGCTGGTGTCTCTGACATTAGTAGGTGGCCAACACATAATAGATCACAGACAATAAAGAGCTGATGTTTCTGACATTAGTAGGTGGCCAACACATAATAGATCGCAAACAATAAAGTGTCGGTGTCTCTGACATTAGTAGATGGCCAACACATAATAGATCGCAGACAATAAAGAGCTGGTATCTCTGACATTAGTAGATGGTCAACACATAATAGATCGCAGACAATAAAGAGCTGATGTCTCTGACATTAGTAGGAGGTCAACATATATAAGTTCGCAGACAATAAAGAGCTGATGTCTCTGACATTAGTAGGAGGTCAACATATATAAGTTCGCAGACAATATAGAGCTAGTATCTCTAACATTAGTAGGCGATCAACACATAATAGATCGCAGACAATAAAGAGCTGATGTCTCTGACATTAGTAGGTGGTCAACATATACAAGATCGCAGACAATAAAGAGCTGGTATCTCTGACATTAGTAGGTGGCCAACACATAATAGATCGCAAACAATAAAGAGCTGGTGTCTCTGACATTAGTAGGTGGCCAACACATAATAGATCACAGACAATAAAGAGCTGATGTTTCTGACATTAGTAGGTGGCCAACACATAATAGATCGCAAACAATAAAGTGTTGGTGTCTCTGACATTAGTAGGAGGTCAACATATATAAGTTCGCAGACAATAAAGAGCTGATGTCTCTGACATTAGTAGGAGGTCAACATATATAAGTTCGCAGACAATAAAGAGCTAGTATCTCTGACATTAGTAGGCGATCAACACATAATAGATCGCAGACAATAAAGAGCTGATGTCTCTGACATTAGTAGGTGGTCAACATATACAAGATCGCAGACAATAAAGAGCTGGTATCTCTGACATTAGTAGGTGGTCAACACATAATAGATCGCAAACAATAAAGAGCTGGTGTGCTGACATTAGTAGGTGGCCAACACATAATAGATCACAGACAATAAAGAGCTGATGTTTCTGACATTAGTAGGTGGCCAACACATAATAGATCGCAAACAATAAAGTGTCGGTGTCTCTGACATTAGTAGATGGCCAACACATAATAGATCGCAGACAATAAAGAGCTGGTATCTCTGACATTAGTAGATGGTCAACACATAATAGATCGCAGACAATAAAGAGCTGATGTCTCTGACATTAGTAGGAGGTCAACATATATAAGTTCGCAGACAATAAAGAGCTGATGTCTCTGACATTAGTAGGAGGTCAACATATATAAGTTCGCAGACAATATAGAGCTAGTATCTCTAACATTAGTAGGCGATCAACACATAATAGATCGCAGACAATAAAGAGCTGATGTCTCTGACATTAGTAGGTGGTCAACATATACAAGATCGCAGACAATAAAGAGCTGGTATCTCTGACATTAGTAGGTGGCCAACACATAATAGATCGCAAACAATAAAGAGCTGGTGTCTCTGACATTAGTAGGTGGCCAACACATAATAGATCACAGACAATAAAGAGCTGATGTTTCTGACATTAGTAGGTGGCCAACACATAATAGATCGCAAACAATAAAGTGTTGGTGTCTCTGACATTAGTAGATGGCCAACACATAATAGATCGCAGACAATAAAGAGCTGATGTCTCTGACATTAGTAGGTGGTCAACACATAATAGATCGCAGACAATAAAGAGCTGATGTCTCTGACATTAGTAGGTGGCCAACACATAATAGATCGCAAACAATAAAGTGTTGGTGTCTCTGACATTAGTAGATGGCCAACACATAATAGATCGCAGACAATAAAGAGCTGGTATCTCTGACATTAGTAGGTGGTCAACACATAATAGATCGCAGACAATAAAGAGCTGGTGTCTCTGACATTAGTAGGTGGTCAACACATAATAGATCGCAGACAATAAAGAGCTGGTATCTCTGACATTAGTAGATGGCCAACACATAATAGATCGCAGACAATAAAGAGCTGGTATCTCTGACATTAGTAGATGGCCAACACATAATAGATCGCAGACAATAAAGAGCTGGTATCTCTGACATTAGTAGGTGGTCAACACATAATAGATCGCAGACAATAAAGAGCTGGTATCTCTGACATTAGTAGATGGTCAACACATAATAGATCGCAGACAATAAAGAGCTGATGTCTCTGACATTAGTAGGTGGTCAACACATAATAGATCGCAGACAACAAAGAGCTGGTATCTCTGACATTAGTAGGTGGTCAACACATAATAGATCGCAGACAATAAAGAGCTGGTATCTCTGACATTAGTAGGTGGCCAACACATAATAGATCGCAGACAATAAAGAGCTGGTATCTCTGACATTAGTAGATGGTCAACACATAATAGATCGCAGAAAATAAAGAGCTGGTATCTCTGACATTAGTAGATGGCCAACACATAATAGATCGCAGACAATAAAGAGCTGGTATCTCTGACATTAGTAGATGGCCAACACATAATAGATCGCAGACAATAAAGAGCTGGTATCTCTGACATTAGTAGATGGCCAACACATAATAGATCGCAGACAATAAAGAGCTGGTATCTCTGACATTAGTAGGTGGTCAACACATAATAGATCGCAGACAATAAAGAGCTGGTATCTCTGACATTAGTAGGTGGCCAACACATAATAGATCGCAGACAATAAAGAGCTGGTATCTCTGACATTAGTAGATGGCCAACACATAATAGATCGCAGACAATAAAGAGCTGGTATCTCTGACATTAGTAGGTGGCCAACACATAATAGATCGCAGACAATAAAGAGCTGGTATCTCTGACATTAGTAGGTGGCCAACACATAATAGATCGCAGACAATAAAGAGCTGGTATCTCTGACATTAGTAGGTGGCCAACACATAATAGATCGCAGACAATAAAGAGCTGGTATCTCTGACATTAGTAGATGGCCAACACATAATAGATCGCAGACAATAAAGAGCTGGTATCTCTGACATTAGTAGGTGGCCAACACATAATAGATCGCAGACAATAAAGAGCTGGTATCTCTGACATTAGTAGGTGGCCAACACATAATAGATCGCAGACAATAAAGAGCTGGTATCTCTGACATTAGTAGGTGGCCAACACATAATAGATCGCAGACAATAAAGAGCTGGTATCTCTGACATTAGTAGGTGGCCAACACATAATAGATCGCAGACAATAAAGAGCTGGTATCTCTGACATTAGTAGGTGGCCAACACATAATAGATCGCAGACAATAAAGAGCTGGTATCTCTGACATTAGTAGGTGGTCAACACATAATAGATCGCAGACAATAAAGAGCTGGTATCTCTGACATTAGTAGGTGGTCAACACATAATAGATCGCAGACAATAAAGAGCTGGTATCTCTGACATTAGTAGGTGGTCAACACATAATAGATCGCAGACAATAAAGAGCTGGTATCTCTGACATTAGTAGGTGGTCAACACATAATAGATCGCAGACAATAAAGAGCTGGTATCTCTGACATTAGTAGGTGGTCAACACATAATAGATCGCAGACAATAAAGAGCTGGTATCTCTGACATTAGTAGGTGGTCAACACATAATAGATCGCAGACAATAAAGAGCTGGTATCTCTGACATTAGTAGGTGGTCAACACATAATAGATCGCAGACAATAAAGAGCTGGTATCTCTGACATTAGTAGGTGGTCAACACATAATAGATCGCAGACAATAAAGAGCTGATAAACGTACCATTAGTTGTCATCACCCTCTATCGTCTTGCTTCTCGTGGTCATAACGTTTGCACCGCTGTCATCTTTGTCCATTTTGCCTGCCGAGCGTGCTGTAAATGTCCATGCACTCATTTGGTGTCGTATTACGGATCCGTCTGTATGGATGACTGTATATTCCTTGTCGGTGATGTCCTAAATGAGACAGTTGACCTCTACATTGACTACGACTGGAGTCTGTTCCCTAAATTTCCTATAAAGTCTGACAATACATGAAAATATGCCACTGAAAACCACTCCTCACTAGTGTTGATATTGGTAAGCCCACATACTTGTTTGATGACATCCTCTACTCGGCCCACCTATGATTTGCCTCTTTTCAGTCTCTCAACTTTCCATGTGTTTAGCTCTTTGTGTAATTGATGTTCTTATTCTTCACTTATCTTCAGGTATCAGCCCCCCCAGATCCTGTCACTAGGAAAATCAAGAAGGTACCTCTTTGCTGCAATGGGAGTGAGATTCATACACCCCAATATAATGCTCATCGCTTCATTCTGTATTGGTTCTTTAGTTATGGAAGACCCCGGTATCACTGCAAACGAATTAAAATCCATAACTGCTTAACCGCCCGTGCCAGTGGAATCATCCGAATTACTATCTCATCTCCCAAACAAAGAAAGGTAGCTGTAGTCCCCAACATAGCAGTCTCATCACACGCCAAAATACATAAGGCGAAACCGCACAGAAAGTGAACACAGCTAACTGCTCCCTGTCATACGATATCATCATTCATCGTAAACAATTGGAACATCGAAACATGATCAAAACGGATGAAACACACAGCTCACAGTGTGCACAGAGCACCTAACTCAGTAGCTCCTGCAACAAGCCGGACTTGGAATATGAGGAAACTGCAACAAGGAACACCTTTCTCATTCTACTTTTCTCATTCATTCTGTATTGTCGCTAGTCAGTTAATCTGCGTCGTACTGACAGTTAGAATTGCTAGGGCATACTCAATTGGTGCGAGAACTAGTCCCTGGAACAAAAGGGTAAGTAGCCTCTACTCTATATTGGCAGGTGCCATGACCTTCAAGGCGGCTAATCCTATGCGGGATTTTGTTATCTCATGATCGACGTGTTTCCGAAAACACAGGCTGCGATCAGAGGTGGGGCAGAAGTGATTCAAGATTTTCCTTTAATATTTAGACTGGGATGTTGTCGTTACCAGAAGCTTTTCCACGTGAGAGGTCGTGGATAACATCATCAAGTTCTTTCACAGTAGGCCCAGTTCAGTCAGCACTTAGTATTTTGGGACTAGATGGTCTAGGAGTGGGCTTGCTGGTCTATCTTCAGAGTAGAGACGAGAAATGTTCGACCAATCTTTTCAGCTGTTTTGTTTGTCACTCATAAGTTCACCGTTTGCGTCCTTTAAGAGAGCAATTGTTTGGATGTTTGGGCCCAGAACAACCTTTATGTAGTTATATTGTGTTCTTGAATCGTCCAGCTTAGCAGCTTTCTGGATCCTGGAGCACAGATTTGACCACTATACGTTCACACATAATTTTTCTTGATCTGCTGCGGTTGTTGCCATTGTTAGTGTATATATGTTTATGATGATTGGTCCAGCTTTTGAATGGATTCTTAGTGTTAATATGCGTTCTGATGTACTAATTGGGGTAGAATGCATGTGCTTATTATGCACACCAAAACCCTCTCCATGAAGGTGAGGCTGCCCATATTTTAGCCCTTGATAGAAAAGTGTGTAATTTTTTTTTTCCCTGACTGACCCACAATCTGCAAGCCTTTGTTTCCTGAAGGGCTGCAATATCAACATGTAGTCTCTGCAGCTCCATGTCGATGAGGGCCGTTTTCCTGATGTTTTTTTACATTTGTGAGGTTGGTGTTATTTAATCCAGGACACATGGTCCTAACGTTCCATGAACTGAGTATGAGAGGTAGTGTTTTTCTAATGTGTCATAACGAGAGTAGAACTGACATTACTGTTTCCTTGCTATGTCTGGGCCAATAATCTGGAGAAAGTGTTTTACCCAAAACACACTATCCCCCTCTCAGGTCCTCCTTGAAGTGTTCCAAGGAAGGGACTAGGTCCTTATGTTAGGAATGAAAGCTGCATTGCAGAGAATGCAAGACGATGAATAACACACCACCAACTATCTTAGGATCCATCCCTCCTGATTTTATGACTGGGTTTACTCCTATAGCCTTCCAACTCTTCTCACAAGGCAGTAGTGAACTGGACAAGAGAGCCGCTGTTGAAACTAGGCATACCCTGGTGCAGCAGTGAAAATAATGACCTATCGCTGATAGATCTAACCCGAATGGCTGTTGTGAAGAAATGCAAGATGAAATGGGTTGGTAATGTATCTCGATTGCCTGGCCTAGCATGTTGCATTCTTCAAAGAACTGTGAAAGAAGCTAGTAGGTAGAGAATGAAATGGGTTGGTAATGTATCTCGATTGTCTGGCCTAGCATGTTGCATTCTTCAAAGAACTGTGAAAGAAGCTAGTAGGTAGAGAATGAAATGGGTTGGTAATGTATTTCGATTGTCTGGCCTAGCATGTTGCATTCTTCAAAGAACTGTGAAAGAAGCTAGTAGGTAGAGAATGAAATGGGTTGGTAATGTATCTCGATTGCCTGGCCTAGCATGTTGCATTCTTCAAAGAACTGTGAAAGAAGCTAGTAGGTAGAGAATGAAATGGGTTGGTAATGTATCTCGATTGCCTGGCCTAGCATGTTGCATTCTTCAAAGAACTGTGAAAGAAGCTAGTAGGTAGAGAATGAAATGGGAAGATAACATAAAAAAATTGTCATACCTCAACTTTGTAGTCTCAACAAAACTGAAGATGAAGAGAAATGCAGAATATTGACTAAGCCTGTCAGGGGTGACCCAACGACCCCTCGAGGTTATCCCTTAATGGGCGTGACCAAAAACCATGTTTGGACGCACCCATTTTTTAACACAATCTTTTTTTACACATTCAGTTGCGACAAATTTATTGATCAATAAGCCATATAACATAGTCTTTACAATTGTATGATTTGTTTTAATGTCTGACCGTCTTATGATGATGTCATGTACAAATATAGCAGATTAACCAAAGTTAGCACAGAGTTTTGATGTCATGTACAAATATAGCAGATGAACCAGAGTTAGCACAGAGTTTTGATGTCATGTACAAGGAGGTAGACTAACCAGGGGCAACACAGAAGAGACAACCCACGTAGAACAGCAACAGGTATAAGAGGGGGAGGGGGGATTTATAGTCTGAACTTCTGATTAGAGATGTAAATTAACAGCTCACTACCAGAGGCTGGTCAACTAATATCCTCCAAAGATACAAGAACAATCAAGAAGTGAGTGTTGAAGTCATCACTTGATGCTAATCTTAAGGTGGAAGCGACACAAGTCAATTATCATTATTCTAATTTAGTGAAACAATCAGGCCACTCTTTGTATTGAGTTATTTGCGGGTCATCATCATTGCACTCCGAACATGTCCATAGGTGCTCAGATCCCCTCCTCAGCAATTCCCTCAGTGTCCAGCGACTGATGACTCCAGTTCTATGTTGGTTGATTGATAAGTCTTCTTACACGGCCACCAAGTTTCTCATTTCTGGCCGTGCCCATCTTAACTCCCATTTCCATCATCCGAAGAAGTGATGTTGATCTGTGTTTGTCGAAGTCCTGTGCTCTTCCAACATCTCGAAGGGCATTGATGATGTCCGCCCGATCCATCGGTTGCCCGTCCTCAACGACAGCGCAGCTAGCCAACCTGTCCGCTCTCTCATTTCCCCGTACTCCCGCATGTCCAGGGACATAGACAAAGGTGACCTTACGTATTTTGGATTTCTGCAACGACTCTACCCATTGCATGCGTACATAGCCCGCCTCCCCTTTTAATAAAAGAGGCAAATCATGGGTGCATAGCCCGCCTCCACTTTTAATAAAAGAGGCAAATCATGGGTACATAGCCTGCCTCCACTTTTAATAAAAGAGGCAAATCATGGGTGGGCCGGGCAGAAGATGTCATCAAACAGGTCTGTGGGCTTACCAATATCAGCGTTGGTGAGGAGTGGATACCGTGCCTACGTCATTCAAGGGAACTTTCTCATGTATTGTCACACTCGACAGGAAAAGTAGGGAACAGAACCCGGTCGTGGTTAATGCTGAGGTCAACGGTCTTATCTGCGATAATACCGATGAGAAAGATGCAGTCATCTATACAGACGGATCTGTAAGACGACACGAAAGAAGTGCATGGGCATTTACAGCACGCTCAGCAGGCAGAATAGCCAAGGAAGACAGTGGTGCATACGCCATGACCACGAGTAGCATGACAATGGAGGTGATGGCAGTGACCAAGGCATTCAAATGGTTAGAGTCACAAGACTACATCCACGCATGTATACTGAGTGATTCGATGAGCATGACTCTTTGTATTGGTGTAATGTAATCATCAGTGGAATTTTTCTTTGATAAATGACCCTTTCAGTGGTCCCCTCATCAACACTTTCACAGTCAAAAGGCCATTCATAATCGTTAAAAATCTGAAATGGTGCCAGGGATATCATTAAGTCAACAACCCTCTCATGTGGTGTAGTGAGCACACCTACAATAAGAAATCTTCATGATCTCCTCAATTTGGTGCCATCTTCAACATGGGCACACATCATCATTATCAAGTACCGGGCCTGCTGGGGTAGATGATCATGTCTCTCTACAACTTTCGATCTCGACAGTTATTTATCATTTCTGTTGTTGACCTTCTGCCAAGCCATTCTCTTAAGCTGACTGGTATCTCTTCTCTTTGTTTATCTCTATCTTTTCGTCCCTCAATTTTTCCAGTTGTTACAATATATTCCAGTTGTTCTCTTCTCATTACATGGCCAAAAAAATGAAGATTGTTTCTTCCTAATATTGGAAATTAGCTCTCTTTTTGCTTTTGCCTTTTTCAGAACATTTTCATTACTCTTCTTAGCTGTCCATAGTATTCTCAACATTCTTCTGTAAAACCACATTTCTACATCCTCCAGTGATTTTCTTGTCTGTTGTCCTATTGCCCATGATTCACATCCATATGTTAAGACTGGCTCTACATAACATTTAAGAACTATGGGTACACATAGAAATGTATAAACACAGACACAAACAGAAATGAAGAAACATGAGCACACAGAAAAGTAGATACATGTAAAGTAAAATTGTGTTATGATGTATGTCTTTATTCTAGACATGTGTAGACACATGAACACAAATAGCAGAGAACAAAAACAGAGAAGTAGAAACATTGACACAAAAATTGAAAAAGCAACACATAATCAAACAAAACACATTCTAATGTTACTTGCTTCACAACTTATTGGCTGACATGTTAGATATTGCAATAATTTTAGAGGAAATAAAATCATTCAAAATCAATACAAACATTTTTAATCTTAAAAATCATCCTCATTTATATTTTACAAGATAATGCATGGTGCTTTGCTCCATGTGGTTCAATGCATCCATATACAGCATGAATTTGCTTATGGCTGCTTTCAAAATGGGTGAAATTGAAGGTAAATTACCAGTACAGATTACAAGAATTTGGACAAATAAATATTGAGTTAATTAGCAGAAATAGTTGCTAAAATAATGAATGAAACATAGACTTTTCTGTTACAGGGTAGATAAAGGACAAGTGGTCATAATTGAGAGAGAAGACAGATTAGTCTTGATAGATAATGATGAATAGAAAGATGGTACAAGCAGAAAATAACTGAATTATTTAGAAAAGAGTGATCGTTTTTATAATGGAAGAGACATGAGATGAGAAAATCAGAAATGAAATAATGGAGAAAAGTTGAATACTAAGTGAAACATGAATTTGCACAAGTTTTTTGGGTAAACTAAAGTTGACAAGAACTACATTTGACAGACAAATAGTTGATCTGAGATCTGCAAGTGAACTGTAAGGTTGTGTCAAAAGTTAGAAAGTGATTCCACCTAGAAAATTAGACCTGTTTCTGAAGTGAAATTGAATGAATTATTTAGATAGTTAGCAGACAATGATGACATCATACAATTAGTTCTGTTTCTGAAGTGAAATTGAGTGAATTATTTAGATAGTTAGCAGACAATGATGACATCATACAATTAGTTCTGTTTCTGAAGTGAAATTGAGTGAATTATTTAGATAGTTAGCAGACAATGATGATATCAGACAATTAGATCTGTTTCTGAAGTGAAATTGAGTGAATTATTTAGATAGTTAGCAGACAATGATGATGTCAGACAATTAGACCTGTTTCTGAAGTGAAATTGAGTGAATTATTTAGATAGTTAGCAGACAATGATGATGTCAGACAATTAGATCTGTTTCTGAAGCTAAATTGATAATTACTTAGATCAGACTGCAGTGGTACCTGGAAAGTGAAAAGATTCTTGTGTCATAACTTTTGACAGTGTTACTCTACTGAAGATCAGGCAACCTATTTTTCCCAGGAAATTGAGGATGCATTCCAAGAAAAGAAACTGGTACTAGCAGCATGGATAGACCTAAAGAAAGCATTTGATAAGGGATGTAAGGAAGGGCTTTTGAAGAAACTGAGAAATTACAGAGTGAATGGTAGGATGTATAAATAGGTAAAATCATACCTATAACAGGAGAGCCAGAGTGCAATAGGTGATTCAATAGTCTTAAAAGTAAGATGGTCCAACTGCACCAGGGCATCCCACAGGGAGGGGTACTATCTCCAACACTTTTTCTAGCCTACATCAGCGAACTAGTTACTAAACTACCACATGGTATCAAAGTGGCAATGTATGCAGATGACCTGGTAGTGTGGTCACAGAGGAGTAGGCAACAGTGGCCTCCAAATTGTTGCAAAGAGCTATGGATGTACTGAAATCATGGACAAATAGATGGTGTATCAGCATCAATACAGACATTGTGCCCTCTCCCAGGATGATAGACCTTCCCTGACTAATGGCTAGGAACCCACATTTATTTCCAGTTGTGAAATGATTGGCGGGGATGAGTGAGCTTCAAACCTTGGTGTTCAGTGCAAAATGACAGTCTATGGATACGCTAATCAGTCCTTGATTTTAATATTATAAGACAATATATTAAAAGGCACAATGATTTCTCATATAGCATGAAGTTGTTAAATAATGGTACAGAAATTTGAATTAAACAAAATATAATTTTTAAAAGTATATTTAAAACATCATCATCATTGAGTGCTGTCTCAGCATCGAAGGTTGGCTACCATGGAGCACTATTCCACTCTGTCTCTTGCTTTGATGGTGCAGATTGTCATAGGTTATGCGATTTTTGGGCGATGTTAAAAGACACAACAGCCTACTAAAAGTAATCCTGGAGGGGAAAATACAAGGTAAAAGAGGCAGACCAAGACTAACATGGACGCGTAACATCAAAAGATGGACAAAACAGTCTGTGACAACCTGCACCATCAAAGCAAGAGACAGAACAGAATGGCGCTCCATGGTAGCCAACCTTCGTTGCGGAGATGCACTCGTTGTTGTTAATACTTCATCGTTTGTTTTCTTTTCATCCAATTCTACCTATTCTATAAATTGACATTTCAAAGGCTTCAATTTTCCTGTTCTCTTTCCTTGTCTAATGTCCATGTTTCTGCACCATACAGGAATATTGAGAAGATGTTTTGCTATTCTTAGTTTTAGCCCTGGTGTTATTTGTTTTGTTGTTAGTATATTTTTCATGGCATTAAAATTACTTTTTGCCATACCTATTCTTTTGTTTATTTCAGTTATACATTTTCCATCACTGGTTATAGTATGTCCCAGGTAGTTGTAGCTCTGAACTGTCTCCAGATGTATTCTTTCAACTTTGATATTTATTTGTAGGTCTTGAGAATTTTCTTTGTTTATGATTATAGTTTTAGTCTTTTTGATATTCATATCTAGTCCATAATTTTTGCTTGTCATGTCTATTACATTAAGTAATTGTTGTAGATCTTTAGGATTTTCTGCTAGTAATACAGTATCATGGGGTGTCCGGTTAGCGCAATCGATAGGCGGTTGGCTTACCACGGCAACAGCCGGGGTTCGTTCCCTGGCGAGGACACCTGGGTTTTACTAATTCCCTAAAAATTAGTAGGAGCCGCGATAGCTCAGTGGTTAGTGAACTGGGCTACTACGGACAAGGGGTAGGGTTCGATCCCAACCGACGGCTCCGGGTTCACCCAGCCTTAAATGGGTACCGGATTTTTTCTGGGAAAGTAAAAGCAGCACGGGCGTAATACCGACCAAATTACCCCAAAAATCATGTGCTGAAGGTCTGTAAAATATAGGGTCACTAACACCATATTTTTCCCTATACGCCACTCGGCGTGACGGGGGGTACTTTACTTTTTTTAATACAGTATCATCAGCATATCTTAGGTTATTGATTATCTTTCCACTAATGTTTAGGCCTGGCATCTCTGTGATGTTTTTAAAGATTTGCTCAGTGTATTGATTGAACAAACTTGGTGATAGGATGCATCCCTGTCTTACTCCTCTTTTTATATCAATGGGTGTAGAGTTCTCTTTGTTATATTTTATTATTGTTGTTTGCTCCCAATACAAGTTACATGTGAGTTGAATGTCTGTATTGTCCAGATTTATATCTTTTAGGCAGTCTATAAGTAGATTATGATTTAAAACAACATACATATAATGAGGAAAAGAAAATAATTACAATTTAGACATGTGGAAAATGATTGTTTGATATACATAAATATTGACAGACAATTTGCAAGAAAAAGATTCATTTGTAAAATTCTTTTATCACTTCTTTTGTTTTCAAATAATGAACACACCTTTAAGAACTAATTCAATCCACAGAATTAAGACTTTTCTTCAGTGTTTACATTTGTATGTTTCAACAACATAATAATAAGTCAATACTTCACCACACATATCACATTAACTAGCCTTGTGTCCTGTGTGAAATGTTTTGTGGATATGTCGGTCTACTCTTGCATGGGTTCTCTTATATGCATTTAGATTTACCCAAGGGTAAAACATGCCTCACAAACATCACATTTGTAACAATTCTTTCCTGTTTGATTTCTACAGTGAATTAATGGACTATTGTTCTATATAATGCATGACCCAACACAGAATATTCATAAAGCTTCTTTCCTGTTTGATTTCTACCGTGAATTAATGGACTATTGTTCTATATAATGCATGACCCAACACACAATATCTATAAAGCTTCTTTCCTGTTTGTATTTGAGGTATCATTAAAAAAAAATTACATCACACATCACATTTGTAAGGCTTCTCTCCTGCATGTTTTCTCTTGTGCTTCATTAAATTGCCACTATGAGAAAAACATACACCACACACATCACATTTGTAAGGCTTCTCTCCTGTATGTTTTCTAATGTGCAGCTTTAGACTGCCACTTTGAGTAAAACTCACACCACACACATCACATTTGTAAGGCTTCTCTCCTGTATGTTTTCTCTCATGCCTTTTTACACTGTCACTATGAGTAAAATTTGCACCACACACATCACATTTGTAAGGCTTCTCTCCTGTATGTATTCTCTTGTGTACCGTTAGATTACCACTGCAAGTAAAGCATACACCACACAAATCACATTTGTAAGGCTTCTCTCCTGTATGTTTTCTCTTGTGTTTCGTCAGACTGCTACTTTGAGTAAAATGTATACCACACACATCACATTTATAAGGCTTCTCTCCTGTATGCTTTCTCCTGTGTGTCATTAGATCGCCACTGCGAGTAAAACGTACACCACACACATCACATTTATAAGGCTTCTCTCCTGTATGTTTCCTCTTGTGAGCCATTAGATTGCTTCTACAAATAAAACTTACACCACATACATCACATTTGTAAGGCTTCTCTCCCGTATGTTTTCGCTTGTGCACTGTTAGATGGCCAATTTGCGTAAAACTTAAACCACACACATCACATTTATAAGGCTTATCTCCTGTATGTTTTCCCTTGTGTGTCATTAGACTGCTACTTTGAATAAAACTTAGACCACATACATCACATTTGTAAGGCTTCTCTCCTGTATGTTTTCTCTTGTGTACCATTAGATTGCCACTATAAGTAAAACATACACCACACACATCACATTTGTAAGGCTTCTCTCCTGTATGTTTTCTCTTGTGACTTATTAGACAACTCCTTCGATTAAAACTTACATCACACACATCACATTTGAAGGGTTTCTCTCCTGTATGTTTTCTTTTGTGCCTCATTAGACTGTCACTTCGACTAAAACTTACACTGCACACATCACATTCGTAAGGCTTCTCACCTGTATGTTTTCTCTTGTGTGTCATTAGATTGCTACTTTGAGTACATCTGACTCCACATATATCACATTTGTAAGGCTTCTCTCCTGTATGCTTTCTCTTGTGTATTGTTAGACTGTCATTTTTAGTAAAACTTACACCACACACATCACATTTGTAAGGCTTCTCTCCTGTATGCTTTCTCTTGTGTATTGTTAGACTGTCATTTTTAGTAAAACTTACACCACACACATCACATTTGTAAAACTTCTCTCCCGTATGTTTTCTCTTACATGTTCTCAGTTCTGCACCTTGATAATCATCACAACGAGTCAAATAAACTCGACACTGAAATACCTTCTCTTTCCCTATTACTTGTCTAGGATTACTGTTATTTACCACCTGGAGATTAGTATCTTGACTGCAGCCATCACCTTGACCTGCCTGAGAAGAAGCAGAGATTAAAATATAAAAATAAATCATAAATTTAAATGTTGAAGTGGGATGTAACTCTTATAGTCTAAAATATTGTCTTTGTTTATTTTGAAGCTTTGAATTGTGGGAATAAAACTATAACATTTGTATGTGACAATCTAAATGAGTGACTGACCCTGTTGTGTGTGCAAATAGTAACATCAATATCTTAATAGATGACTACAAATGTGGTTAGCTGTAATTGTGTACTTTACCTCAGCATTATCAATATAGACAAAAGGTCCATGCTCAGGGCAACTTCCTTCAAATTTCTGCTGACATTTCTCACAATCTGAACAAAGAAATGAAACCAATGCAGTGGTTTTCACATACAGACTGACAAAGATGGAAGTGCAAAATGAGATACAAAGTGTGAAATAAATGTGAACATGAACTGACCAAGCAAAAAATAGACTCACTCAAGTTGGCAGATAAAACTTACATAGAAAACTGTCATTGTCAGGACAAGAAAGAGATGAAGAATTAGTCTGTTCCATCTTAATAACAGTGGACACATCACTTTCTTCCTCTCTGTTTGCTTCCATCTTTACTGTCTGACCCTGGAAATATTATTTTGTACATTTAGAACACATCACAAGTAAAATAAAATAGAAATATGGGAGCACATAAGCATCTACATCTGAGTAAATCAGACAGACATCAATGGTAATAGGAAACTCTTTACACAGAGCATCAAAGCAGGAGCAATCTGATCATCAGAAATATGCCCTGTCGAGCAAGTGTTTCTTACCTTTAACTTCTTGACACTCTAGGGAAGGTTGACCCACCTGGATCTGTGAAAAACGTCTAATAGAATTTACTGTATATACTAGGTTGTACATGACTGTCCCAGCTTTATATCTGCCACACTAGTGGCAGCAGTCTAAAATAGCTTGTGTTTTCATGACACCTTTTATATACACTCACATCCACACTGCTTGTCCTGGCATTACTTGCATGGTAAGTTGAGTCTATGACTAATAATAAATGATAATGATACATAGGTCTGAGAACTTCTTTGAACTGTTGATACTGCAAACATTGTATGTGGTCTATTCACAGTCATAAGTAATTTCTTATCTTATTGTCCGTGCCTTTGATGTTCAAGATTAACCTACAGATGTACTGTTGACTTAAGTGGGAGTTGAGTAGTTGATGTGTAATTTGGGTTAATTGCCAACATATCTGAGCCTCAGATTATTCTGGAATTGTTGATATGTCCCAGTTTTGCCAGAGCCAAAATAATGCACTTTTGGCTGACTCAGCAACAGCCCTCATTGCTCTTATTCACATCCCCCCATTAATTAATTCCTAACCTCTTTAATAGGTCATAAAGAGATGAGGATGTGAGCCCTCAGGCACCAATTTCAATAGCTACCATTCTGTCCTGCAATCCCTGCTATCTCAGTTTGGTCGCAAGATCCTTTTATTTAGCTAGTTGAAATGTATGCTGTTCCTCTATCCTGGATATTCAAATGGCACTGTGACCTCTATTAGAATGATGTCATATCTGGTGAATAAATGCAATGTTCAGACCCATCTTAGATCTTTTTATGTATGCTGGGTACTTTTCTCACCCTGGGAAGTCAACCGCCAACTCCCAGTCATTCGCTTTGTCTATCATTGTTGAGTTATTCCAGTTGTTTTGTCTTGGGAGTGAAGCCTGGCCAGCTCTCAAGAAATAGGTTTTTGTTGTAGCTAGTTGAACATTACTGTTGACCTTCATTCGCACCCCATCTATGATGGCAGCCAGTTGCCAGTTCATCTAGCTATCTATCTATTGACCTTTCAAGCTGTAGCCGGCCCATAGGGCATAGACCCAGATACTATATCTCTTATCTAAATTTTATTCTAGCAGTTTTTAATCCTTCTAAAGATATTTTATCAAATCTCGTCATTTGTCTCTGTTCTGTGCAAACAAACTCTATCTCATTGAGTGAGCCGATTCCTGCTGCTCTTGCCTCTCTGAGGTCTACATTTCATTAACAAAAGCGTTTTTACGATAACGGCTTGTTAAACCTCTGATCAACCGTTCTATACCAAGCGGGAGAAAAAAGCCAGTTCATGCAGTACTTTTTTGTGTTGCCACATATACCACCTTTGGTAGTGTTGTCTTGCATTAGGAAAAATCATATCCATCGTCTGTCACTATTGCATAGAGGGCATCAGTTGTCATTTGTCTTCACCCCACTTCCTGTTGATCTGTGTGTTGTCCATCACTTCTATCAGTTTGAGACTTTCATGTGCTTGTATATAGTTGATTGTATATTTCAAAGTGGAGAAGTGCACTGTGAACCCGGTGAAAAACAGTTTGACCATAGGTGTCACACTCTGGGGCACATAGTACATTCCAAGAGCCTACCAAATTATCTGATGTGGAACTATATTATGGCTATATTAGGTCTAGATTTAGCTTTTCTGTCTTTGCTCTCTGTATCAGCTCCCATATCATTGTTGTGTGCTCCAAGCATACCAAGGACACCTCCCTTCTGTATGTCAGTATTTATGTAACCCCTGTATGTCAGTATTTATGTAACCCCTGTATGTCAGTATTTATGTAACCCCTGTATGTCAGTATTTATGTAACCCCTGTATGTCAGTATTTATGTAACCCCTGTATGTCAGTATTTATGTAACCCCTGTATGTCAGTATTTATGTAACCCCTGTATGTCAGTATTTATGTAACCCTTGTATGTCAGTATTTATGTAACCCCTGTATGTCAGTATTTAAGTAACCCCTGTATGTCAGTATTTATGTAACCCCTGTTAACCCCTGTATGTCAGTATTTATGTAACCACTGTATGTCAGTATTTATGTAACCAATTTCCATGAGGTACAAGGTGAGCCTCTTTTCCATTATAGAGAAGAAAATTGTGACATTCAGTAGGGAGATTAGTCTGAACTGCTTCATTTCTTTTGAGTTCTGTTTTGAGATGTACACTCCACTGGCCTTCTTCCATTCCTTGTTTACAAGCTGTCTTTTCCATGAACTCTTGAGTAGTCAGTATAGTCGCTTCAGTATCTCTGTGCATCTTTTGTAGACCAGATACAAAATGTTGTTTGGACCTGGGGATAAGTTGTTACAAGCTCTCTTATCTATCTGGCTATCCAAGTAGATCTTAAACGGGTCCTTGAAGAATGCTTCTCTAGCCACCTTGGTTGATTTCCATTTGTGGTCAATCTTTCTGCTCTACACAGTGAATTATATTGTATTTTAGGTGCTGCCACACTTGATGTAACACTTCCTTCAATGCTTCCATAATTTTCTTGAAATATTTCCTGGCATGGTTTTTCTGCTTGCTGATCTCTTCTATTTGTTTCTTTTGTCTATATTGTTCTGGTTTCATACTTGCCCTTACTTCCTTCATGCCTGATTACTTGATGCAATAATAGTAGATTATTTCACAAATGCTTTCAAGCCTCTGAGACAAGTTCAGCCATTATGGTGGTGGTCTATGGCTTTTTTGTTAACAACGTGTCTAACTTCTCCCAGATTACTGTGTCACACGTGGGAGAAAACTTGATCTTCTCTCTCTTAGGGTCAAGGCAAAGAAATGCGCACAAATGCAAAATGTGAAGTTGCAGTGAAGGTTATAGTGAAGAGAATGAAAAAATATATATATTAAAAAAAAACAGTATGGTTAAAGGTTCACATAATAAGTAGACAACACAAATCAGAACGTTTCAGTACAAAGGCCTTCAACAGGAACAAACATACAACACACGCACAAATATGTATTTCAAAAAAAAAAAAAAATAGAAAAAAATAGCAAGAAAAGGCATTCGATAGAATGGACAAGGAACAACTATGGTCCGTATTATTGCCCTTGTACGGAGTGAGTCACCACCTAGTAGAGATATGTAAGAGCCTCTATGAAAGTAGTCGCCCTACAGTAAGATCCTCAGCAGGCTACTCTAAACATTTCACCATTAACTTCGGAGTAAGACAAGGCTGCATGCTTTCCCCTTTAATTTTCAACACATATATGGACAATATAAGCAAATTAGCATGCCCAAGCATAGGAAGTATATCAACAATGATGATAGCAAGCAAAAACACAAAGGAGAATGAAATATATGTACAAGAAAACAGCAGAAGAGAGGACAAAATAAATGAAATACTATTTGCAGACAACCAAGTTCTGATATATGAAACAACTGAGGACCTACAAGAACATATCAACAGGCTAAACAACACTTGTAAACAATACAACATGAAGATCAACATAAATAAAACTGAAGTAATGGCAATAGTGAGAAAGAAAGAAAAACTAAACATCATATTAGATAATATGACTCTGAAACAAATAGACAATTTTAAATATCTGGGTAGCACGTTAACACAAGACAATAACCAAGTGACAGAAATAGATATATTGTGTAACAAAGCATGCCAAGTTATAGGCCAAGTATCAACACTATTGAAAAACAAAGCAATAACTACAGAAGCAAAAAGGGCAATTTATAAATCAATTTTTCTACCAACTCTGTGCTACCAGTGCCAGAATTGGACACTGGACTCTAGAACAATAAGAAAGATAACGACCACAGAAATGAAATGTGCCAGAAGAATGACAGGAAACAGCTTAAGGGACAGAGTAAGAAACATGGACCTAAAGAAGAAACTTGAAATTGAATCAGCCATCGATTACATAAAGAAACAACAGATAAAACGGTTCGGTCACATAACACAGAAGAAATGTCAACTATGTCCAAAAGAGAAAGAAGAAATGTCAACTATGTCCACAAAAGAAAGAAGAAATGTCAACTATGTCCAAAAGAGAAAGAAGAAATGTCAACTATGTCCAAAAGAGAAAGAAGAAATGTCAACTATGTCCACAAAAGAAAGAATAAATGTCAACTATGTCCAAAAGAGAAAGAAGACTTGTCAACTATGTCCAAAAGAGAAAGAAGAAATGTCAACTATGTCCAAAAGAGAAAGAATAAATGTCAACTATGTCCAAAAGAGAAAGAAGAAATGTCAACTATGTCCAAAAGAGAAAGAATAAATGTCAACTATGTCCAAAAGAGAAAGAAGAAATGTCAACTATGTCCAAAAGAGAAAGAAGAAATGTCAACTATGTCCAAAAGAGAAAGAATAAATGTCAACTATGTCCACAAAAGAAAGAAGAAATGTCAACTATGTCCAAAAGAGAAAGAAGACTTGTCAACTATGTCCAAGAGAAAGAAGAAATGTCAACTATGTCCAAAAGAGAAAGAAGAAATGTCAACTATGTCCACAAGAGAAAGAATAATGTCAACTATGTCCAAAAGAGAAAGAAGAAATGTCAACTATGTCCAAAAGAGAAAGAAGAAATGTCAACTATGTCCAAAAGAGAAAGAATAAATGTCAACTATGTCCAAAAGAGAAAGAATAAATGTCAACTATGTCCAAAAGAGAAAGAAGAAATGTCAACTATGTCCAAAAGAGAAAGAAGACTTGTCAACTATGTCCAAAAGAGAAAGAAGAAATGTCAACTATGTCCAAAAGAGAAAGAATAAATGTCAACTATGTCCAAAAGAGAAAGAAGAAATGTCAACTATGTCCAAAAGAGAAAGAAGACTTGTCAACTATGTCCAAAAGGGAAAGAAGACTTGTCAACTATGTCCAAAAGAGAAAGAAGAAATGTCAACTATGTCCAAAAGAGAAAGAAGAAATGTCAACTATGTCCAAAAGAGAAAGAAGAAATGTCAACTATGTCCAAAAGAGAAAGAAGACTTGTCAACTATGTCCAAAAGGGAAAGAAGACTTGTCAACTATGTCCAAAAGAGAAAGAAGAAATGTCAACTATGTCTAAAAGAGAAAGAAGAAATGTCAACTATGTCTAAAAGAGAAAGAAGAAATGTCAACTATGTCTAAAAGAGAAAGAAGAAATGTCAACTATGTCTAAAAGAGAAAGAAGAAATATTTTCAGCCAAGGTCAATGAGAGAAAGAAACAATGTTGTCAGCCTAAGTCAATGAGAGAAAAAAGAACTTGGAGAGTTTTTCAAACACTGTCTGATGTGCCATCTTTGGCTTGGAAATACAATAAATGGATATATGCAACTCACTTCATTATCTGGCTCTTTTTTCACATTCCAGATTGGAATGTAACTCTTTGTGTCCATATTTGTGACTGTCTAGGATAAAAGGTAGATGTTTAATTTTCAATATACTGGAATAGTGTCAAAATAAAGTTAATGAGAGATGATAATACTAATACAGGAATAGTGTCAAAATAAAGTTAATGAGAGATGATAATACTAATACAGGAATAGTGTCATAATAAAGTTAATGAGAGATGATAATACTAATACAGGAATAGTGTCATAATAAAGTTAATGAGCGATGATAATACTAATACTGGAAGTGTCATAATAAAGTTAATGAGAGAAGATAATACTAATACTGGAATAGTGTCAAAATAAAGTTAATGAGAGAAGATAATACTAATACTGGAATAGTGTCAAAATAAAGTTAATGAGAGATGATAATACTAATACAGGAATAGTGTCATAATAAAGTTAATGAGCGATGATAATACTAATACTGGAAGTGTCATAATAAAGTTAATGAGAGAAGATAATACTAATATTGGAATAGTGTCATAATAAAGTTAATGAGCGATGATAATACTAATACTGGAAGTGTCATAATAAAGTTAATGAGAGAAGATAATACTAATATTGGAATAGTGTCATAATAAAGTTAATGAGCGATGATAATACTAATACTGGAAGTGTCATAATAAAGTTAATGAGCGATGATAATACTAATACTGGAAGTGTCATAATAAAGTTAATGAGAGAAGATAATACTAATATTGGAATATAAGACTGTAAATTTGTTGTGGGGGTATGACACACAAAATAGAATATTGTCTTTATTTGAAAGAACAAAGACAACCTGGCAGTTGGAATCTAAAGTGAATGAGAGAAAGACCAAACACAACCTGACAGTCAAAATGGAATTATATGGAGAAGGCCAAACTTGGGTCAAAGAACAAATAATGTATCGACAATAATTTAGAACTCAATAGGTAAAACTGCTCTATCTGTTGCAAGAAATATTATTACTAACAAACTACACAACAAATTCACTGCAAATTACAAAAATAAGAAATAGACAAATTAATAATAAACTCCATTTTGGTATATAAAAAAGGTAGCAAAAGAGACTGCAATCAATATAGAGGTATATCTCTTCTCAGCCATTTAGGAAAGTTATACACCAAAATTGTGGAAAAAAGGCTGAGACCAATAATAGAACTACAGTTGAGCAATTCTTAAATGGGGTTCTGAAAAAACAGAGGATGTACTGACGTTCTATTCACATTAAAACAGCTTGCAGAAAAAAATGACAGAACATAATCAAAATTTGTACATAGCTTTCATTGACCCTGAAAAAGCATTCAAAAGAGTAAACAGAGAACAACTGTGGGAGATACTAACAACATACAGAGTAAGCCAACAGCTAACCAACCTTATTAAAAGTCCCTACATCAACAGCAGCTGCAGGGTCAGAACAGCAGCAGGCTACACAGTCCACTTCGAAGTTAGATCAGGTGTAAGACAGGTGTGCATACTATCCCCCATATTGTTTATTACATACATGGACTATATATGTAAGTTAGCCAACCCATCAGAGACAGAGGAGATCAACAAGCTTTTATTTGCAGATGATCAGGCAGTAATACAAATATACATGGAAAAATAGAAGACCTACAAGAACACATAAATAAACTCAACAGCACAGGCACAAAATACAACATGAAAATTAACATCAACAAAACAGAAGTCATGAATGTCACAAAAGAGAAACAGAACATAAACATAACTATAGAAGGCCGGCAACTAAAACAAGAACAGAAATTCAAAAATCTCAATGAGCCCTCAATAATGGCTGCAAGAACACCAGACCCAAGGGTCGACCACAGAAAAGATGGATTGATGGAATATTAGGAGCACTAGGAAACATAACAGCAGCAGAGGCAAACAGTAAAGGACCACTTATTATATCTCCCCTTGACGCTGAAAGGCAAATGAGGAAGGAAAGAAAAAGATTTTGATTTATTCGATCTAAAATTCACAGATGGTGAAGGACTATCAATTTTTCAGTTATTATATCTCTGTAACGACTAGACCTAGAAATATCCAGCATGGCTCAAACAGAAGATCAAAATTAAATGTATTTTTAGGTCAATTCAAACCAAGGTTAGGCCTATCAATTGATGCATTTTACAGAAGATTTTGGAGACCAGAAACGATGGCAAACTAACTGCAGCAAACGGTGTCTTGATAGAAGAAAGGTTGCAATTGAAAATCGACTTCTATGAATCGCACAATCTTATAGTGATAAACAGGTTTGCGCCTAATCTTGAGCTATCGGTGGGACAATCAAAATGTCTTGACAGGCCATCACTTGCCACAAAATATAGTCAACCTTGGTCATTGAGAGGATGAGGAAATGTCAGCCCTGTGTCAGTGAGATAAAATAAGTCAATGAGAGAAAAAAGAAGTATTGTCAGCCTGGGTCAATAAGAGAAAGAAGAAACATCAGCCTTGTGTCAATTAGAGAAAAATGAAAAGTTGTCATCTCTGGGTCAGTGAGAGAAATAAGAGCTTGGAGAGTTTTTTATACACTGTCTTATGTGTCATCTTTGGCTTGAAAAGATAATAAATGGATAGATTCAACTCACTTCATTATCTGGCTCTTTTTTCACATTCCATATTGGCATGTAACTCTTTGTATCCATATTTGTGACTGTCTAGGATAAAAAGTAGATGTTTAATATTCAGTAAATTGGAATAGTGTCATAATAAAGTTAATGAGAGATGATAATACTAATACTGGAATAGTGACATAATAAAGTTAATGAGAGATGATAACACTAATACTGGAATAGTGTCATAATAAAGTTAATGAAAGATGATAACACTAATACTGGAATAGTGTCACAATAAAGTTAATGAGAGATGATGATACTAATACTGGAATAGTGTCATAATAAAGTTAATGAGAGATGATAATACTAATACTGGAATAGTGTCATAATAAAGTTAATGAGAGATGATAATACTAATACTGGAATAGTGTCATAATAAAGTTAATGAGAGATGATAACATTAATACTGGAATAGTGTCATAATAAAGTTAATGAGAGATGATAACATTAATACTGGAATAGTGTCATAATAAAGTTAATGAGAGATGATACTACTAATACTGGAATAGTGTCATATTTTTTCAGGGTCAATGATCTCCCAGTTAGGAAAGAAAAACAAAGAAAGAATATGGCCCACCTCAAATGTGGTGTTGTACTGCATGGTGACTAGGCTCAGTGTGTCCATATTTATCTTGACCACATTAATATTTTGTACAAATTATATATTATTGTCAGCACTACACCCGTCATATTTCTTACTTTCCAGACTTTCATTTTCCTCTACAATTTTTAATGTTTTAAATGTAAAACTCTGCCGTCTGTGAACCCTGAAGCTGGTTGGCCTGTTTTATGATGATAATTACTTTTTATTTTTCACCCCAGTACAGCCATAAATTTTAATGCCATGAAAAATATACTAAACTAACAACAAAACAAATATCAGCAGGGCTGAAACTAAAAATGGCAAAATGTTACATCTTCTCAATATTCCTGTATGGTGCAGAAACATGGACAGTAGACAAGAAAACAGAACAGAAAATTGAAGCCTTTGAAATGTGGATTTATAGAAGAATAGGTAGAATTGGATGGAAAGAAAAGATAACAAACCATGAAGTTTTAAAACAACTGAAAATAAAAAGAGAACTACTAAATACAATTAAGATAAGACAAATGAAATTTTTTGGGTCATGTTAAAAGACACAACAGCCTACTAAAAGTAATATTGGAAGGAAAAATACAAGGTAAAAGAGGCAGACCAAGACTAAAATGGACGAGCAACATCAAAAGATGGACAAGTCAATCTATGACAGCCTGCACTATCAAATAAAAAAACAGAGTAGAATGGCGATCCATGGTAGCCAACCTTCATTGCTGAGAAGGCACGTGATGATAATGATAACAGCCTTAAATGGGTACCAGATTTTTTTTCTGGAAAGTAAAGCAGCACCGGCATAATTACATAATACCGATCACATTATAATTACCCCAGAAATAAAAAATCATGTGCTGAAGGTCTGTACTGTACAATTTATGGTCACTAACACCATATTCCCGACGCCGCTTGACGTGACCTGGGCTCTTTACTTTACTTTTGTACACTTGGACTTGACTTTATTAGTTATACTACTGCCACACTGACGCTACACCCAAATACACACTACAGTATAATACTGTATAAACTTTATATTTGCCACAACGACAAGACCACAGATAAAATATAAATCAATATGGATTTAAAATATAATATAAATATTGGCATGCTATCCATTATCAGAATAACAGAATATCATTATCACAATAATAATTTGTCACATATTATTGTTAATTCTATATATGCCATTTAAAAACACCACGAGACTCAGGCTTCATGATTCAGATTATTTATTTATTTATTTACGGTAATGGTAATCACAGCAGTAGTTTACAAGTAAGTTAGTATTAGACTTAGTTTAGTAGTGTTAATAAGTTGTTCTCTGTTCTAGTTTCAGTTATGTTATGAGTTAGTCAGTTAGTGACTTCACTCAGACTAATCTCGTGTGATGGTTACAGTACAGCAAGCATTTTTAAAAATTTAATTTTGACATTTGAAAGCAAGATCGAATGTCAAATAGAATGCATTTTATCATAGAACACTAGATGCTGGTTTACACAACAAAATCTTACTTTTGGTTGGAAAAAAGAAAACAAATCAGGCCCTACGGGGCAACCCGAAATACAAAGATTGTTTCTTGTCAACTGACAGGAAGTGACGTCGTTAGTTGATATACGGAACTACCACAAGCTGTGTCATCATCATCGAGTGCCATTTCAGCAACGAAGGTTGGCTACCATGGAGTGCCATTCTGCTCTGTCTCTTGCTTTGATGGTGCAGGTTATCATAGACTGATTTATCCATCTGCTGATGTTACTCGTCCATGTTAGTTTTGGTCTACCTCTTTTACCTTGAATTTTCCCCTCAAGATTACTTTTAGTTGGCTGCTGTGTCTTTTTACAAAAAAATATATGCCTGCTTCATAGACTACACCAAAGCATTTGATAGAATACACCATAATCAACTTATAACGTGCCTAAAAGATATAAATCTGGATGACACAGACATACGACTGATATGTAATTTGTACCGGGAGCAAATAGCAATAATAAAATATAACAAGGAGAACTCTACACCCATTGATATAAAAAGAGAAGTAAGACAAGGATGCATCCTATCACCAAACTTGTTCAATTTATACACTGAGCAAATCTTTAAAAACATCAGTGAGATGCCAGGCCTTAACATTAATGGGAAGATAATCAATAACCTAAGATATACTGGTTATACTGTTCTACTAGCAGAAAATCCTAAAAACCTACAACAATTGCTTAATGTGATAAATATAACAAACACAAATATGGACTAGATATGAATATCAAAAAGACTAAAACTATGATCATAAACAAAGAAAATTCTCAAGACCTACAATTAAATATCAAAGTTGAAAGAATACATCCGGAGACAGTTCAAAGCTATAACTACCTTGGACATACTATAACCAATGATGGAAAATGTAATATTGAAATAAACAAAAAATAGGTATGGCAAAAGTAATTTTAATGCCATGGAAAATATACTAACAACAAAATAAATAACAACAGGGCTAAACTAAGAATAGCAAAATGTTACATCTTCTCAATATTCCTGTATGGTGCAGAAACATGGACATTAGACTAGAAAACAGAACAGAAAATTGAAATGCCTTTGAAATGTCGATTTATAGAAGAATAGGATGGAAAGGAAAGAAAACAAACGAGGAAGTTTTAAAACAACTAAAATGAAAAGAGAACTACTAAACACGATTAGAACAAGACAAATGAAATTGTTGGGTCATGTTAAAAGACACATCAGCCTAATAAAAGTAATATTGGAAGGGAAAATACAAGGAAAAAGAGGCAGACCAAGATTAATATCGGCGAGTAACATCAAAAGATGGACAAGTCACCCTATGGCAATCTGCACCATCGAAGCAAGAGACAGAGTGAAGTGGCGCTCCATGGTAGCCAACTTTCGATGCGGAGACGGCACTCAATGATGATGTTGTGTCTTTTAACATGGCCCTAAAATCGCATCTGTCTGTTTTGAATTGTGTTTAGTAGTTCTCTCTTCATTTTTAGTTGTTTTAAGACTTCATCGTTTGTTTTCTTTTCCTTCCATCCAATTCTACATGTTTTTCTGTATATCCACATTTCAAAGGCCTCAATTGAAGCTGTGTACCAACTACAGAACTATTGTATTAATAAGTCCTGTCAGCAGATCATCATGAACAGGGAAGCAAGAAAGTTAGATCAAGAACTTCATTAAGTACAAGCAGGTTTCAGACAGAGTAGAGGTACGATGATACAGATACGCTGATAACACAGTTCTCTTCTCAAAATGTGCAGAAGTATTACAAGAGACAGATGAGTGTACACACAGCGAAGAGCAAAACCTCTATCTAAACAAACAGAAAACTAAGATAATGTCCATTGGCAAAAGAAAACACCAACCCAAAATCATCATCAACAGTGAAGAATGTGGAAGGTAACAGAAATAGATCAAAAGAAAATTAGCAAAAGCAACATACAAATTTAACGCCAAGAAGAACGTGTGACATGATAGCAGCAAGGCAGTAACATTAAAATTACTGAGGGCATGTATCTTCCCCATAGCAACATATGGTTGTGAATCATGGACAATCTCGCAAACAGAATGGAAAAAAGTATATTAATTCGAAACAAAATGCTACAGAAAAACTTATTGTGATACCTTGGAAAATGAAAATGACCAATGAATAGATATTAAAATTAAATATTTAAACATTAAAAAGAAACTGGCTTATAAACACCATTCTACAGAGGAAATTAAAATACTATGGCTACGTCAAACGAAACAATGGGCTGGAAAAAGCAATAATGGAGAGCGTGATTCTGGGCTACACATCAGGTGCAAACCAAAAAGAAGGTGGTTTCAAGACATCAATGAGACCTTGAACATGAGGACAGAAGAAGTGGGGGATCTGGCTAGCTACAGAGATTCTTTCAGAGGGGCTGATGTGAGTACAACGTTCTGCAAAATACATGATGAGATGATGATGAGACTACCCGGTGACATTTACAAAACTAAGTCAATCACGGCTTCAGAAAAGCCGGAATAAAGCCAAACATTAATATGAACATGTTATTTCCTCTGATGTGTGCCACTTCCTCTTCTTTCCTTCCTCATTTGACTTTCAGCATCGAGAGGATATATAAGTTGCGGCCTTTTGCTCGCCTCTGCTGCTGTTATGTTTCCCAGTGCTTCCAATATTCCGTCAATCAATATTTTTCGTTGTCGACCCTAGTGTCTGGTGTTTTCGCAACGTTTGTTGAGGGCTCGTTGTGTCGTGTTTTGATTACTCAGCCTTGTCACATGGACAAACCATTTTATCTGTCCTTTCTTTATATATTCTATTGCGGCCATGGAGCGCAATTCCGCTCTGCCTTATACTTTGATGGTGCAGGTTATCATGACCTGACTTCTCAATCTTTTGATGTTACTCGTCCATGTTAGTCTTGGTCTGCCTATGCCTCTTTTAACTTGTATTTTCCCTTCCAATATTACTTTTAGTAGGCTATTGTGTCTTTCAACATGCCCCAAAAATCTCATTTGTCCTGTTTGAATTGTGTTTAGTTGTTCTCTTTTTATTTTTAGTAGTTTTAAGTCTTCATCGTTTGTTTTATTTTCTTGCCATCATTTCTTCTTAAAATCCACATTTCAAAGGCTTCAATATTTCTGTTCTGTTTTCTTGTCTAATGTCCTTGTTTCATGTTTTTAAAGGTATGTTGAGAGAATATACCATTTTTGTAATTCTTAATTTTAGTGCTGGTGTTATTTCTTTTTCTACAGCAAAGATCTAAGAAAAATAAAGATCACGTACTGGGAACAAACAGCGGCTATAGAAAAATAAAGATCACGTACTGGGAACAAACAGCGGCCATAGAAAAATAAAGATCACGTACTGGGAACAAACAGCGGCCATAGAAAAATAAAGATCACGTACTGGAACAAACAGCGGCCATAGAAAAATAAAGATCACGTACTGGGAACAAACAGCGGCCATAGAAAAATAAAGATCACGTACTGGCAACAAACAGCGGCCATAGAAAAATAAAGATCACGTACTGGCAACAAACAGCGGCTATAGAAAAATAAAGATCACGTACTGGCAACAAACAGCGGCCATAGAAAATAAAGATCACGTACTGGGAACAAACAGCGGCCATAGAAAAATAAAGATCACGTACTGGGAACAAACAGCGGCTATAAGAACTGGATATCAGTTGGGAATGTTTCAACATATAAAACAGGGTGTTAGACAAGGTTGTGTGCTGTCACCAGATTTGTTTAATATTTATAGTGAGATTATTTTAAGATACATAACGGGCATGCCTGGAATAACAATCGAAGGCATCCATAATATAAATAATCCAAGATATGCTGATGATACAGTCTTAATCGCTAAGAGTGAAACTGAGTTACAATGAATGTTAGACATTATAGTGAAAGAAAGTAAAAATAAAGGACTCAGCCTTAATAGTAAAAAGACAGAAGTAACGGTAACAACAAATAAAAAGTCATCGCTGCGGTGCACAATAAAGACAAGTGGAACAATATTAAAACAGGTAAATGAATTTAAATATTTGGGAACTTTGTTAACCGCAGATGGAAGATGTACAAAAGAGGTGAGATGTAGAATGGCTCAGGCAAAAGCAGCTTTCCAAAAAATGAGGAAGATACTGTGCAATCCATTTTTGACAATAGAAACAAGAAAAAGAGTTCTTAAATGTTATGTAAAACCAGTCTTAACATATGGATGTGAATCATGGACAATAGGACAACAGACAAGAAAATCACTGGAGTCTGTAGAAATGTTGTTTTACAGAAGAATATTGAGAATACCATGGAGCTAATTTCCAACATTAGGAAGAAACAATCATTATTTTTTGGCCATGTAATGAGAAGACAACACAACTGAAATATATTGTAACAACTGGAAAAATCGAGGGTCGAAGAGATAGAGGTAAGCAAAGAGAAAAGATACCAGACAGCTTAAGAGAATGGCTTGGTCCAAAGGTCAACAACGAAAATGATAAATAACTGTCGAGATTGAAAGTTGTGGAGAGACATGATTACCTACGCCAGCAGGCACGGTACTTGATGATGTTATTTCTTTTCTTCTTTCCTTCCTCATCTGCCTTTCAGCGTCGAGGGGAGATATAATTTGCGATCTTTTGCTCTTCTGTTCGCCTCTGCTGCTGTTATATTTCCTAGTGTTTCTAATATTCCATCGATCCATCTTTTTCATGGTCGACCCTTGGGTCTGGTGTTCTCACAACGTTGGCTGAAGGCTCGTTGTATTGTATTTTGATCTTTCTGCCTTGTAACGTGGCCAAACCATTTTATCTGTTGTTTCCTTATATATTCTATGGCGGGGGCTATTCCTAGCTTTTTTCTCAGTTCTTCATTTCTGATCTTATCTCTCAGATTTCTTTTAATGTTAATATATTTTTCATGACATTATAATTACTTTTTGCAATTCCTGTTCTTTTGTTTATTTCGATTTTACATTTTCCATCACTGGTTATAGTATGTCCAAGGCAGCTGTAGCTCTGAACGTATCCAGGTCTATACTTTCAACTTTGATATCCACTTGTAGGTTTTGAGCATTATTGTACTTCTTATTGAGTATCATTATACTCTAGCTGACGTTAGAGTCAATTACAAATGCCGATTTGAATGTATATGGGGTTGTTTTTTTTTCCAACTGAATGAACCTCTATGGTTGAGGTACAACCGTTTAGTCTCTCACGCTGAGTCATCTGGTTGTCAGACAGTTTATTTGCCACTAAGGGTAGGATGAATAAGTGGAGAAGAAAAAGAACATGTGTATCCACTCTATTTTGCCGTAGAGAAGGGTTAAGGCAAAGAAATGCAAATGAATTTTTTAAAATGCGAAGCTGCCGTAAAGCAAAATGTGAGGGAGAATTGAAAAAAATAAATGAACTATATCGGGGGTCGAAAAGCTTGTTCTGTCTTCAGAACTTGTCCTTATTTATGTTCACACTTCTGCTTTTTCTTTTCTTTTTCTTCAAACACTTCTTCTTGGGTGTTCACCGTAGTTGCTGATGTCCAATTGAGCAACCTACTTTTCTACTCCGAGTGAAATTTGTTGTTTATGATGGTTTTGGCTTCGGCTTCCTAGTCGGTCACATGGTGGCAGAACTGTTCCAATTTTGCGGCCTGTTTTGAATCGTGTATCTGCCATCTCTTTACCGCCAATTGCATAATGGGATGACATCCACTGAGCTACTTGTCCTTCTTTGTACACAAAACTAAAGCTTTGATAGTTTCAGAAATGATGACTCAGATACGATCAGGTGATCAGCTCATAGAAGATCATTGTCAATGTAGAGCTGATAGACAAATCTTTTGTTGAGGCCTTAGAAGAAATGGTAAACAGTTGCAATGGTGATGTCTTCAAGGTTTTACATGATTACGGGGGACCGGTTGGTCTCGGGGCAAGGCGCCGGTCTTGAGACAGAGAGGTTTAGACTTTAAATCTCGTCTGTAAAAGTTTGGAATTTTATTTGTGATTTCTCTCTGCGGCAACTACATCCAAGAGGTACTCAGGAAGCAGATTAGCCAGTCAAAGGAAGCAATTAGAGGTGAAGAGAGAAGGCAACCTGTCACTCACAAATGTCGTATAAGTAGGTTCAATAGCCGCAGGCATCACTGCATCGCTTCTAACGACAACACATCACATTATCATCGAAGGTCGTCTTCGCATCGAATATTGGCTACAATGGAGCGCCATTCCGCTGTTCTTTTGCTTTGATAGTGCAGGTTGACATAGGCTGGCTTGTCCATCTTTTGATGGTATTCGCTATTGTTAGTCTTGGTCTACATCTTTTACCTTGTATTTTCCCTTCCAAGATTACTTTTAGTTGGCTGCTGTGTCTTTTAACATGTTCCAAAAATATTAATTTCATCGCATCAATGCCCAATTATTCATAAAATATGTCGAATAATAAAATAACAAACCCTCGTCAACTCCTTCATTTGGAGCCGTCTTCAACACGAAAACACATTGTAATGTACAAGTATGAATACATATAGTAATGTAGAAACATGAATACACATAGTAATGTAGAAACATGAATACACATAGTAATGTACAAACATGAATACACATAGTAATGTACAAACATGAAAACACATAGTAATGTAGAAACATGAAAACACATAGTAATGTACAAACACGAACACACACGGTAATGTACAAGCATGAACACACTTAGTAATGTAGAAACATGAATACACATAGTAATGTACAAACATGAATACACATAGTAATGTACAAACATGAAAACACATAATAATGTAGAAACATGAAAACACATAGTAATGTACAAACACGAACACACACGGTAATGTACAAGCATGAACACACTTAGTAATGTAGAAACATGAACACACATAGTAATGTAGACACATGAACACACATAAACACACATAGTAATGTAGAAACATGAACACACATAGTAATGTACAAACATGAACACACATAGTAATGTAGAAACATGAACACACATAGTAATGTAGACACATAAACACACATAGTAATGTAGAAACATGAACACACATAGTAATGTAGAACCATGAACACACATAGTAATGTAGACACATGAACACACATAAACACACATAGTAATGTAGAAACATGAACACACATAGTAATGTAGACACATGAACACACATAAACACACATAGTAATGTAGAAACATGGACACAGACAGAAATGAAGAAACATGGGTGCACATAGAAAAATAGATCAATGTATAGTTGTAAGATGATGTATTTCTTTATTCTATACACGTGTAGACACTTGAACACAAATAGAAGAGCACAATAACAGACATGTAGAAACATTGACATAAACATGGAAAAAGCAACAAATGATCAAACAAAACACATTCTAATGTTACTTGCTTCACAACTTATTGGCTGACATGTTAGATAATGCAATAATTTTAGAGGAAATAAAATCATTCAGAAACAATACAAACATTATTAATTTTAAATATTATCTCCATTCACATTTTACAAGATAACAATGCATGGTTATTGGTTATTGGTTATGGAAGGCCTCGGTTTCACAGCAAACGAATTAAAATCCATAATTGCTCAACCGCCCGTGCCAGTGGAATCATCCGAATTACTAACTCATCTCCCAAACAAAGAAAGGTAACTGTAGTCCCCATCGTAGCAGTCTCAGCACACGCCAAAAGACATAAGGCGAAACCGCGCAGAAAGTGAACACAGCTAACTGTTTCCTGTCATACGATATCATCATTCATCGTAAACAAGCGGGATATCGAAGCAGGATCAAAACGGATGAGACACACAGCTCACGGTGTGCACAGAGCACTTAACTCAGTAGCTCCTGCAACAAGCCGGACTTGGAATATGAGGAAACTGCAAGAAGGAACACTTTTCAGACATAGCCTTCAATGGTTCCTGCCGCCTATCCACCATATACCATGGGAGTTCACGTCCTCCCGAAAATGATGATCGTCATAGCACTTGATGATGTTAGGCCGTCATTGATGACTCCAATTCCAACATATAGACACACAGTGGTGGTAATTTGTCATTTTCAATCCAACAGAAGCCACATGACCTGTAGTTAGTAAAACCACAAAGAGAATATGATTTTGTGACCTTCACTGATTCACTCTTAGATGTGAATGTGTAGTTTACACAAGAGGAGAAGTTTTCAACTACAGTGATCCCGTTTAAGGCAATTCTGGGATAGCAAGGCAAGTCTCCTTTATAGCAGCAGAACTTGATGTTCTCTGCTCCCTTCTTGTAGCTGCCGCCACACGATTCTGATGTCTCATTTACTTGGACATCATTCAAGAACAATGCCAGATTAACATTCCATAGATCTGGCTCTGCTGATGAAATGCTTGGTGCAACAGTTGTATCAATCATACTGGAGGCTCCTGGTCTGTGGTCATTAATATCACAGACGGCACATGATGTTGTTATATTCAGTATTTCTTTCTGGGGTGTAAATATGTGGCACACACATGGAGAGAGGTTTGTGGTCACAGTAATCCCATTAAATGCAATTCTAGGGTAGCATGGCATAGCTGTTTCAGAACAGCACAATCCTATGATGTTTTCTGTGTTCGCTATAAAGCTGCTGCTGCTACACAATCCTGACCAATTATAGGTGTGGACATTATTCACTTGCAATGACAAAACTGCTTTGTTTACATCATAAACCTCTGGAAGCGAATCATTTATGGGACTAATAGTACATTTTATTCTTCCATCGGGGATATCTTCATTGAGTCCCCAAAAAAAGGTCTTTGGTTAAAAAGCACATAAGCTTTTGAGGTAAACACACAATGAGCCCACTTCATAGATTCAAAATGATCCTTGCCAATGCCATCCGTTTGCACAAGTTAGGTTCCTTAGCTACCAACGTCCCAAACGTCTGAAACGAATTAACGACTTTATCTACAGCGAAGGTTAACGAACTGTGAACAAACATTTATGTTCAAACCCTTGAAAACATTTTCAAAAATCTGCCAACTCGCAGCAATATCATATCTCGTGTTTTTCAATGTAAACATTGCTTAGTCCATAGCTCGAATATAAAATGCATGGTGCTTTGCTCCATGTGGTTCAATGCATCCATCTTCAGCATGAATTTTCTTATGGCTGATATCAAAATGGGTGAAACTGGGAGGTAAATAATCAGCACAGATTACAAATATTTGGATAAACAAATATTGAATTAATTAGCAGAAATAGTGGCTAAAATAATGAAGAAAACAAAGACCTATCTATTCTATTGACCTTACGAGCTGTAGCCCGCCCATAGGGCATACACCCAGATACTCTTTCTCTTATCTAAATTTTTATTCTAGTAGTATTCAATTCTTCTAAAGATCTTTTATCAAATCTCGTCATTTGTCTCTGTTCTGTGCAAGCAACTCTATCTCATTGAGGGAGCGGAATACGGCTGCTCTGGCCTCTCTGATCAATGTCAAGACCTATCTTTTACAATGTAGATAATAGGTCAAGGGGATATAACTGAGATAGACATAATTAGTTTCATGTTTTTTATTTTGTATTTCGGAGGCGAAGGCGCGCCCCCCCAGCACCAGAGCTGGAAGTCGTCAGTGACTCATAACTGATGGCTTGCGCCAGGATCGGTGAACCAGAACCATCCAGACCCTGCTACACCTCTTCGTGGTGCCTCTAGAAACAGACTAACCTGTCTAGTCTGGCCAAGCGAGCAGGGATCGAAGTGGGAAGACGAACCCGGTACACAAAAAAGCGTCGGCTGAAATCGGATGTGTTGGGCCGAAAGGCGCAGATATCACAGTGTTACACTGCAAACTTCAACACAACGTAACTACGTCCACTTAACGTCCTTTTAAGGGCGGATGACGAGGAGGAAGTCTACGGTTCGTATCCGTTAGAATACCTCAAATCATCGGACGAACGCATCATCATCATCATCATCATCATCATTTTGTATTTCAGTGAAGATATAAGCCAGGAAATGACCATTCACTGACAGCAATGTATTTCAGTGAAGATATAACTTCACCATTCACTGACAGCAATGTATTTCAGTGAAGATATAAGCCAGGAAATGACCATTCACTGACAGCAATGTATTTCAGTGAAGATATAAGCCAGGAAATGACCATTCACTGACAGCAATGTATTTCAGTGAAGATATAACTTCACCATTCACTGACAGCAATGTATTTCTTTGCTTGCTTGCGTTCACCCGATTACTGAAGGAGTATTCCTCTTTACCATCCGACATTAAAACGATGTTAAGTGGGCGTGTCTGCGTTGTGTTGTGGTTTGCGGTATCGTCTTCTTTTTCTTTTCTCTTTCCCACTCACTGGTACCGAAAAGGAGGTCGTGGTTATATCATTTGTCTCAATTTGTCTTGAGCTGCTCGAACTGTCTGAATTAGTTATTTTCCTTTGTTGTTACATGTCTCTGCCACTGCATCTATCCATCTTCTTCTGGGTCTTCCTCTTGGACTTTTTCCATGCATTCTCGAGAAGAACGCCCTTGATGGTGATTGGTAAGGATTCATTCTGACCAGGTGGCCAAACCATTTAAGTTGTTGTTGTTCTATATATTCTTGGCAGGGTTTTGTTCCTACCATTTTTCTTATGGTTTCATTTGGTATTCTATCTCTTCTTGTGTTGTTTGTTACTTTTATCAAGCATCGCATCTCACATGTATTGATCTTTCTTAAATGTGATTTAGACAGGGTCCATGTCTGACTTTCATAGCACAAAGTTGGTATGAAAATGCTATTTATTATTTGTTGTCTAGCTGCCATAGAAATGTTTGGATGTCTTAATTTAACAATAGTTTGCGGTATAGCTGTGATATTTGTGCCTTTCGCCCAACACATCAAACTTCAGCATTACATTTTTGAGTACTGGGTTGTCTTCTCTTTTCGATCCTTACTCACTTGGCCAAGACACTTGGTGGAGCAGGGTCTGGATGGTTCTGGTTCACCGATACTGGTGCAAGCCATCAGCTGTGGGTCGCTGACAACTTCCAGCTTTGCTGCTGTGAGGCGCACCTTCTCCTCCAGTATTTATTTATAACTTGAGTGTCACAATGATTGTTGTTAATTGAGTATTGTTGAACATTGCCAAGATCAATAAAGATGTTATGGCAATCAAGGATGTGACATGTGTAGCTTATTTTAAACATCAGGGTGTTGAGATCTCTTTGGGTTTGTTGAATTCTTACAAGCCACCTACATGTGAAGTTGTGATCAAGATGAAATACCTGAGTCACTTTATTAGAAGATCTGGTAACAACCTCAAGAATGTGGAGAAGTACTAGCACAAATATTGATCAAGCAAGGCCAGAACTAAGGATGAATTACATTCATCAACATTGTGAGATTGCTGGGTATTACAGACATTCTATTCTATTCAAGGATCTGTTTCATTGTAGTTGAGACTTACCCATATCTGTATCACCACCATCATATCAGCATATGCAGACTGGCTATTCCAGTAAGATTTAATATTTCAGAAAAAACCTTCATCAGCTGTATCATTCTATTCTATACAAGAAATCAGTTTCATTTCGCAGATGAGGCATCCCATACCAACACTACAGCCCATCTCAGAATACACACATACAGACTGACTGTTTCAGCAAGATATAACATTACAGAAAGTATTCACTTATGGGACTTAAATCCCATCAGATCCAATTAGAGTGAGTATAGTCTTATCAAGGTATTCAACATTCTTCTTCATTCTCTGACTTCGGTAAGAGCATAGGGCACTCATGAGGAATCTCCACCCAATCCAGTCTGGGGCCAGCATGGACAACTCTCACCAGAACCCATCAGCCTCTCTCATTTCACCATGTATGGTTCATCACCATGTCCCCAATGGTCTGTCTATTCTTCAGTTGCCAGGCGGTGTTCATGTTAAGTGTAGATGCCTGGTTTGTTCCAATCTTAGAATGTGGCCTAGGCATTGCCAGAGTTTTCTTTTCACTCCTTGATTGTTGATGCCTGATTTTCTGGCAACTTCTTTCATTGTGATGTTTTGATTCCAGCGGATGTTTACAATCTTAAGACAGCGACCTTCAAATCCTCTAAATTGACCTTCTATCTGATTGTTCACACTCCGTTTCTGCCACATATAAAAGTATGGACTGTACATATGTCTAATAATTTCTAACCTTGGAGCTGAGATGGAGACTAGTTGAATGTATCTAAGTCTATTGAATGCTTGGGCTGACATGTCTATTCTAGAAAACATCTCTTTCTCAATGTTGCTGCTTGATTGAAACATAAGCATCATAGTTATTTAACCCCAAATTACTGTAGTGAAAATTACGGCATCAAAACACAAATTCTTTAAATTGTGATAGCTTGCAGTGTTTCAAACATTACTCCTCTCTGTGTACCTTTCTAATTACTACTTCCAGTGACCACTGAGTGTTTAATTTTGTTTTTATTGAAGTAAGAATTTTTTTTCTCCATTTTGTGCGTTATGATTTTATAATACCAAAAAAATAATTTGTCAAATTTAAACAAATTGGTTGTTTTTTTCATTTTTATCTCCTTTGGAGCATGGACATTTCCTCAATCATCATCCACATTAAACAGCCCTTTGTGACTTAGGAAACCCAGCGGCGAATAACGCTTTGAGGTAACCGAACATACTGATGAATTTACTGTGCCCATCTGAATAGACAAAATAACACGTCTAGTCCAAGCAGTCAGTTTCCAGTCATAAATCAACCTGAGAAGAAAGTTTGAGCTCCCTGTGTGTATAATTGGTCAACACACAGTTATGTGTCAAAAAATTCAAAGAAAATAATATTTTTAGTGTTCATAATGTACCAGTAGTAGTATTTTTGTACTACAGAATGTAACAAAGCAAGCTACAGAGGTATCATAATTAAGGATTAAAGAGATATAGTTCTTCCAGTCCCACTCCTCTGAATGCAACTTTCTTTGTACTTTTGGCATTTACCCTCATAATCTTAGTTTTCTCTGCATTTATTTTCAGTCTTATTGAGTAAGGAAACATAAAATGAGTATATCATGGTATTCATATTGAAGGTGCCATAGCAGTATCTTACTGCCGTGTGAAGTGATATGTAGAGCCAATTTAACATATGGATGTTAAATGTCTTAAGAACTATTTTTCTTATTTCGATGTTAAAAATGGATTGCATAGTATCTTCCTCAATTTTTTTTTTTTTTTTTTTTTTTTTTTTTTTGGAGTTAGGCAAGGTTGTGTGTTGTCACCATATTTGTATAATATGTATCATCATCATCATCATCAAATACCGGGCCTGCTGGCGTAGGTAATCATGTCTCTCCACAACTTTCGATCTCGACAGTTATTTATCATTTTTGTGTGTGTTGACCTTCTATAAAGCCATTCTCTTAAGCAGTCTGGTATTTTTTCTCTTTGCTTCCCTCTATCTCTTCGTCCCTCAATTTTTCCAGTTGTCACAATATATTCCAGTGGTTCTCTTCTCATTACATGGCCAAACAAATGATGATTTTTTCTTCCTAATTTTGGAAATTAGCTCTCTTTTTGCATTGACCTAAGCTGAGAGTATTACGAAAAAAAAACCTCTTTTGTATTGAGTTATTGAGTTATTTGCGGGAAAATCCCTAGGGAAAAAAAGACAAAGAGGAAGATCAAAATATTTTTGGAGAAGACAGATGGAAACAGAGATGAAGATGATGGAGATGACATGGAATGATCTGAAATGAATGATCTGAAATTTGCGGGAAAATCCCTAGGGAAAAAAAGACAAAGAGGAAGATCAAAATATTTTTGGAGAAGACAGATGGAAACAGAGATGAAGATGATGGAGATGACATGGAATAATCTGAAATGAATGGTAAGAAACAGAACGGCCTGGAATGTGTTTGTTGAAGAGCTATGCTCCACAGGGAGCTGAAAGGTAGAAAAGAAGAAAAGAAATATTATATTTGTGCTCATCCAACAGAGCTGATGTTGTCTTGACTAATTCCACTGATAATCGATACATCTACAGATGGTATTGCTATAATGTCTTATTCCTCTGATAATCGATACATCTACAGATGGTATTGCTTTATTGTCTTATTCCTCTGATAATCGATACATCTACAGATGGTATTGCTATAATGTCTTATTCCTCTGATAATCGATACATCTACAGATGGTATTGCTATAATGTCTTATTCCTCTGATAATCGATACATCTACAGATGGTATTGCTATAATGTCTTATTCCTCTGATAATCGATACATCTACAGATGGTATTGCTATAATGTCTTATTCCTCTGATAATCGATACATCTACAGATGGTATTGCTATAATGTCTTATTCCTCTGATAATCGATACATCTACAGATGGTATTGCTATAATGTCTTATTCCTCTGATAATCGATACATCTACAGATGGTATTGCTATAATGTCTTATTCCTCTGATAATCGATACATCTACAGATGGTATTGCTATAATGTCTTATTCCTCTGATAATCGATACATCTACAGATGGTATTGCTATAATGTCTTATTCCTCTGATAATCGATACATCTACAGATGGTATTACTATATTGTCTTATTCCTCTGATAATCGATACATCTACAGATGGTATTGCTATAATGTCTTATTCTTATGATAATCGATACATCTACAGATGATATTACTATATTGTCTTATGCCTCTGATAATCGATACATCTACAGATGGTATTGCTATAATGTCTTATTCTTCTGAAAATCGATACATCTACAGCTGGTATTGTTATTTTGTCTTATTTCTCTGATGACAGAGCCATATACTGATAGTATTGCTACATTGTCTTATTTCTCTAATGACTCAGACATATGAAGATATTATTGCTATATTGTCTTATTTCTCTGATGACCAAGACATATACAGATTGTGTTGCTGTCTTGTGTTATTTCTCTGATGACCCAGACATATACAGATTGTGTTGCTGTCTTGTGTTATTTCTCTGATGACCAAGACATATACAGATTGTGTTGCTGTCTTGTGTTATTTCTCTGATGACCCAGACATATACAGATTGTGTTGCTGTCTTGTGTTATTTATCTGATGACCCAGACATATACAGATTGTGTTGCTGTATTGTCTTATTTCTCTGATCACAAAGACATGCAGATTGTTTTGTTATATTTTCTTAGTTACTCTGTTCACATAGACATATACAGATTGTGCTGCTATATTGTCTTATTTCCCTGATGACCCAGACATATACAGATTGTGTTGCTGTATTGTCTTATTTCTCTGATGACCCAGACATATACAGATCGTGTTGCTATATTGTCTTTTTCCCTGATGACCCAGACATATACAGATCGTGTTGCTATATTGTCTTTTTCCCTGATGACCCAGACATATACAGATCGTGTTGCTATATTGTCTTTTTCCCTGATGACCCAGAAATATACAGATCGTGTTGCTATATTGTCTTTTTCCCTGATAACCCAGACATATACAGATCGTGTTGCTGTATTGTCTTATTTCTCTTATGATCCAGACATATACAGATCGTGTTGCTGTATTGTCTTATTTCTCTTATGATCCAGACATATACAGATAGTGTTGCTGTATTGTCTTATTTCTCTGATGACCCAGACATATACAGATCGTGTTGCTATATTGCCTCATTTCTCTGATGTCCCAGACATATACAGATCATGTTGCTGTATTGTCTTATTTCTCTTATGATCTAGACATATACAGATCGTGTTGCTATATTGCCTCATTTCTATGATGTCCCAGACATATACAGATCATGTTGCTGTATTGTCTTATTTCTCTGATGACCCAGACATATACAGATCGTGTTGCTATATTGCCTCATTTCTCTGATGTCCCAGACATATACAGATCATGTTGCTGTATTGTCTTATTTCTCTTATGATCTAGACATATACAGATCGTGTTGCTATATTGCCTCATTTCTATGATGTCCCAGACATATACAGATCATGTTGCTGTATTGTCTTATTTCTCTGATGACCCAGACATTTACAGATCGTGTTGCTATATTGCCTCATTTCTCTGATGTCCCAGACATATACAGATCATGTTGCTGTTTTGTTTTAATTCTCTTATGACACAGACAAGTTGAGGTGGTAATGTTTGTTGTCCTTTTCCTTTAATGGAAAATGTTATGTTCAGACGTGGTGGAATCTCATTTGAGAGGACAGATACAAATGCCATCTACATCCGAATGTTAGGGGGACTTGAACTTCCGGTCTATATGGTGGATAGGCGGCAGGAACTATTGAAGGCCATGTATGAAAAGTATTCCTTTTTGCAGTTTCCTCATATTCCAAGTCCGGCTCATTGCAGGAGCTACTGAGTTAAGTGCTCTGTGCACACCGTGAGCTGTGTGTCTCATCCGGTTTGATCGTGTTTCGACATTCCAATTGTTTGCGATGAATGATGTTATCGTATGACAATGAATAGTTTGCTGTGCTTACTTTCTGTGCGGCTACGCCTTATGTCTTTTGGCGTGTCCTGGGATTGCTATGATGGAGACTACAGTTCACTTTCTTTGTTTGGCAGATGAGTTAGTAATTCGGAGGATTCCACTGGCACGGGCGGTTGAGTAATTATGGATTTTAATTCGTTTGCAGTGATACCGGGGCCTTCCATAACAATAACCATTCCTTTAATGCTCTTTTGTCGTGGAACAGAGTCAGGTTGTCTCGCACTATCCATTCGCACCTCCTCCCCCGTTTTCAGCTGTTGTTGCCATGCGGTCATTACATTTCAAAATTACTTGTCTTTCATCAACTATTCAATGGGATTGCTGACCTAGAAGTAAAGCATCAGTCTCTGGACTAGAAGGTCCCCGGTTCTAAACACAATTATTGAACGTGTGAATGGAATGTGTTGTTGTTACAGATTTGTTGAACTTGTGTATGGAATGTGTTGTTGTTACAGTTTGTTGAACTTGTGTATGGAATGTGTTGTTGTTACAGATTTGTTGAACTTGTGAATGGAATGTGTTGTTGTTACAGTTTTGTTGAACTTGTGTATGGAATGTGTTGTTGTTACAGATTTGTTATACTTGTGTATGGAATGTGTTGTTGTTACAGATTTCTTGAACTTGTGAATGGAATGTGTTGTTGTTACAGTTTTGTTGAACTTGTGTATGGAATGTGTTGTTGTTACAGATTTGTTGAACTTGTGTATGGAATGTGTTGTTGTTACAGATTTGTTGAACTTGTGAATGGAATGTGTTGTTGTTACAGATTTGTTATACTTGTGTATGGAATGTGTTGTTGTTACAGATTTCTTGAACTTGTGAATGGAATGTGTTGTTGTTACAGTTTTGTTGAACTTGTGTATGGAATGTGTTGTTGTTACAGATTTGTTATACTTGTGTATGGAATGTGTTGTTGTTACAGATTTGTTGAACTTGTGAATGGAATGTGTTGTTGTTACAGATTTGTTGAACTTGTGAATGGAATGTGTTGTTGTTACAGATTTATTGAACGTGTGAATGGAATGTGTTGTTGTTACAGATTTGTTATACTTGTGTATGGAATGTGTTGTTGTTACAGATTTGTTGAACTTGTGAATAGAATGTGTTGTTGTTACAGATTTGTTGAACTTGTGAATGGAATGTGTTGTTGTTACAGTTTTGTTGAACTTGTGTATGGAATGTGTTGTTGTTACAGATTTGTTGAACTTGTGAATGGAATGTGTTGTTGCTACAGATTTATTGAACGTGTGAATGGAATGTGTTGTTGTTACAGATTTGTTATACTTGTGTATGGAATGTGTTGTTGTTACAGATTTGTTGAACTTGTGAATAGAATGTGTTGTTGTTACAGATTTGTTGAACTTGTGAATGGAATGTGTTGTTGTTACAGTTTGTTGAACTTGTGTATGGAATGTGTTGTTGTTACAGATTTGTTGAACTTGTGAATGGAATGTGTTGTTGTTACAGATTTGTTGAACTTGTGTATGGAATGTGTTGTTGTTACAGATTTGTTGAACTTGTGTATGGAATGTGTTGTTGTTACAGATTTGTTGAACTTGTTATTGGAATGTACTTTTCGTTACAGATTTGTTGAAATTGTGAATGGAATGTGTTGTTGTTACAGATTTATTGAACTTGTTATTGGAATGTACTTTTCGTTACAGATTTGTTGAAATTGTGAATGGAATGTGTTGTTGTTACAGATTTATTGAACTTGTTATTGGAATGTATTTTTTGCTACAGATTTGTTGAACATGTTAATGGAATGAACTTTTTGTTACATAATTGTTGAACTTGTTAATAAGTAAAAGTAAAGTAAAGAGCCCCCGTCACACCAAGTGGCGTATAGGGAATATGGTGTTAGTGACCATAAATTTTACAGACCCTCGGCACATGATTTTTGGGGTAATGTGGTCGATATTACGCCCATGCCGCTTTACTTTCCCAGAAAAAAATCCGGTACCCATTAAAGGCTGGGTGAACCAGAAGCCGTCGGTTGGGATCGAACCCTACCTCTTGTCCTTTTTAGTCCAGTTCACTAACCACTGAGCTATTGTGGCTAACTTGTTAATGGAATGTACCTTTTGTTACACAATTGTTGAACTTGTTAATGGAATGTACCTTTTGTTACACCATTGTTGAACTTGTTAATGGAATGTACTTTGTTACGGAAATATTGAACTGGTTAATGGAATGTATTATTATTATTCTGTAATTGTTGAATTTGTTAATGGAATGTTTTTTTGGTTATAGAATTGTTGAATTTGTTAATGGAACTTTTTTGTTTGTTACAGAATTGTTGAACTTGTAAATGGAATGTATTTTCATTACATAATTGTTGAATTTGTTAATGGAATGTATATTTGTTCCAGAATTGTTGAATTTGTTAATGGAATGTATATTTGTTCCAGAATTGTTGAATTTGTTAATGGAATGTATATTTGTTCCAGAATTGTTGAATTTGTTAATGGATTTTTTTTTTTACAGATTTGTTGAACTTGTTAATGGAAAGTATTTTTGTTTCAGAATTGTTGAATTTGTTAATGGAATGTTTTTTGGTTACAAAATTGCTGAATTTGTTAATGGAAAGTATTTTTGTTTCAGAATTGTTGAATTTGTTAATGGAATGTTTTTTTTTTTTTTGTTACAGAATTGCTGAATTTGTTAATGGAAAGTATTTTTGGTACAGAATTGTTAAACTTGTGAATAGATTGTAATTTTGATACAGAATTGTTGAAGTGGTTAAAGGAATGATTTTTTATTACATAATTGATTTACGATACCAAAATAGATGACAAGAGTTTATTGTTAAGTGTTAATCAAACACGGTTTAGAGGATTTCTCGTTTTGGGGTGATTATTTTTTTAAATGGAATTACACTTAGAGTGGCAATAACATTTATATAGTGGTACTCACATTTATATAGTGGTAATCACATTTATATAGCGGTAATCAAATTTAAATATTGGTAATTGCATTTCATGTTTAGATAGTGGTAATCACATTTAAATACTGGTAATTACATTTCATGTTTAGATAGTGGTAATCACATTTAAATACTGGTAATTACATTTCATGTTTAGATAGTGGTAATCACATTTAAATACTGGTAATTACATTTCATGTTTAGATAGTGGTAATCACATTTAAATACTGGTAATTACATTTCATGTTTAGATAGTGGTAATCACATTTAAATACTGGTAATTACATTTCACATTTAGATAATTATAATCACTTTTAAGTAGTGGTAATCACATTTAGATAGTGACAGTCACATTTAACAAGTGATAATGACATTTAGATAGTTATAATCACATTTAAATAGCTGTAGTCACAATTGACATTTAGATAATTATAATCACATTTAAATAGTGGTAATCTCAGGGAGACTGATGGGTCTCAAGGCAAGACGCCGGTCTCAAGACAGAGATGTTGTGAGTTCAAATCTCGTCTGCCCCAGTTGGGATATTTGTTTGAGATTTGTCTCTGCGGCAACCACTCCTGGTCTCACCAGCGAGGCCCGGCTTGAAAAGTCAATCACTCATCGGCGAAAAAATATGAGTACCTCGCATAAGACGGAGTTATCTGCCTGTGCGGTGAGGGACCTATGTGCATGCGGCTGTCGGGAAAAAAATGGATAAACACGCACAGCTCAGTTCAAGTCTCTAGGAACGTCGCTAGAGGTGAAAGCTGGCGAAAGCAAGAGAGAGAGAGAGAGAGAGAGAGAGAGAGAGAGAAAGAGAGAAAGAGAGCGGTGATCACATTTAGAAAGTATTAATCACATTTAGGTAGTGATAATCACATTTAGATAGTGGTAATAATATTTAGATAGTGGTAATCACATTACATAGTGGTAATTATATTTAGATAGTGATAATCACATTTAGCTAATGATAATGACAATTAGATAGCGATAATCACATTTAGGTAATGATAATGACACTTAGATAGCGATAATCACATTTAGGTAATGATAAACACATTACGATAGTGATAATCACATTTAGAAAGTGGAAATCACCTTTAGGTAGTGATAATCACATTTAGATAGTGATAATCACATTTAGATATGGTAATTTACATTGACACAGTAGTAAGTATATTTAGATAGAGGTAATCACATTTAGGTAGTGATTATCACATTTAGATAGTGATATCGCAAACATTTGTTGGATATGTTCACATAAATCACAGATTATCGTAATCCTAACTTTAACAATACAAATCACATGTTTTTTCACATTATTAATAATAGTCACATTTTGTAGGATGGTTCATCTTTGATCCTGGCTTACAACTGAACGCGTCCGAGAACTCTTTCAGCTGACTCAATGCCATATTGACCTGAAGATCTTCTTCGATCCTTGCGATGTTTCTCTGAAGGTTGGAGTACTTTCTGTCTCGGGAATAACAAAATGTCTGCGCATGCGCGACGTAAATCATTTGTTCATTTGTTAAATCCACACCCGGGAGCATCTTTTCCTGAATATTCTTTGACTTTAGCCAATCCCTGTAGCCGATTAGAGCTAAACGAATCCCATTGGTCCAGGCGATTGCAGTGGGCGTGTAGTACTGCGCATTCACATAAACTGGACGTGTTACACCATCAGGAAAGATGTAGTCTTTGGTGACGTTTTTATAGACGTTGAGGACACAGTCTCTGGTTGGCTTATAAGCTTCCAACGAGGAATTGCTCCACCAACTTTTAGGACTCATGTAGTTACCGGACTTGTCGTAAAATTTGCCCCATTCATCCACAACGCGGTGGATATATCTACCAAGCATTGATCCCAAAGACCCGAATGTCGCAGAATGTGGCTGATCTTTGCTGTAGACAGGGAACTGAAGCATTCCTGAGGAGAAGAAAGAAATTGTTGTGTTAGTGATGTCATTGATGTATTGAGTTGTGTTGGTGAGATGATTGATGTATTGACTTTTTGGTGAGATGTTTGATGTATTGACTTTTTGGTGAGACGATTGATGTATTGAGTTGTGTTGGTCAGATGATTGAAGTATTGAGTTGTATTGATGAGGTGGCTGATGTATTGAGTTGTGTTGGTGAGATGATTGAAGTATTGAGTTGTATTGATGAGGTGACTGATGTATTGAGTTGTGTTGGTGAGATGATTGATGTATTGACTTTTTGGTGAGATGATTGATGTATTGAGTTGTGTTGGTGAGATGATTGATGTATTGAGTTGTGATGGTGAGATGATTGATGTATTGAGTTGTGTTGGTGAGATGATTGATGTATTGAGTTGTGTTGGTGAGATGATTGATGTATTGACTTTTTGGTGAGATGATTGATGTATTGAGTTGTGTTGGTCAGATGATTGAAGTATTGAGTTGTATTGATGAGGTGGCTGATGTATTGAGTTGTGTTGGTGAAGTGAGGTGACTGATGTATTAAGTTGTGTTGGTGAGGTGCCTGATGTATTAAGTTGTGTTGGTGAGGCGACTGATGTATTGAGTTGTGTTGATGAGGCGAGGTGACTGCTGTATTGAGTTGTGTTGATGAGGTGAGATGACTGATGCATTGAGTTGTGTTGATGAGGTGAGGTGACTGATGTATTAAGTTGTGTTGGTGAGGTGCCTGATGTATTAAGTTGTATTGGTGAGGTGACTGATGTATTAAATTGTATTGGTGAGGTGACTGATGTATTAAGTTGTATTGGTGAGGTGACTGATGTATTGAGTTGTATTGGTGAGGTGACTGATGTATTAAGTTGTGTTGGTGAGGTGACTGATTAGGTGTATTGGTGAGGTGACTGATGTATTAAGGTGTATTGGTGAGGTGAGGTGACTGATGTATTGAAATGATAACAAAGAAGTTGTGTTAGTGATGTAACAGAAGTATCTCCGAGGAGAAGAAAGAAATTGTTTTTTTGACAAGGTGACTAAAGTATTTATGTGGAGAAGAAAGATGTATTGATGAGACGACATAAATATTGATATAAGTAAGAAAATAGTGTATTGATAAGGTCACTGAAGTACTTCTGAGAAGATAAAGACGCTGTATTAGTGAGGTGACTATGTAGCAGTGAAAGAGAAAATTTAAAGTCGCACTTAACTTAAGTTGTATAAGAATAGTTCATAGGAAAATAGGTGACGGTTATCATACCAGACAGTGTGGGCGGATAGACACGTGGGCAAAATCAGCCAAGAGTGTCCACGTGAAGATGTGTTCGTAAAGAAAAGAAATATAAAAATATCAGACATGTAGGTGGGGGTGAAAAGGAGTGGGCAGTTTATAAAAACACTTAGAGACCGTTAAACAGGCAGACACCAGTATGTACCATCAGAGAAAGAACACACAGAAGACAGGGTAGAGCGATTAGAAAGGCTGCCAAATAGTAAAGGTAGATAAGAGGTTACAACAAGACCAATATTGGATGAAAATCAGTTGATCAACAAATATATTATTAGACAACAATAGTACTTATGTATAGATAGATATTAGCACGATAGCTAGAAAGTGTCATCTGTGATGTGTTAAATAATTCCAGGGGTATTTTATCCCAACGGTCATCCAGACCGCTGGGCGGTATTATTATTTACTTTAGCAGGGATTTTTGGTTTAAAAACATTATAGCGAAGGAAAGCAAAAATAACAACGGAATCTGACTCAATAGCAAAATGCAAGAAAGTAATGGTAGCAACAACAAAAAAGACATGACCACAATGCATAAAGAAGACAAGTGGAACAATATTAAAACAGCTTAATCAGGGAACAATGTTAACCTCAGATGGTAGATGCTTGTTTCCATTGTGGAAAAAGGGATTGCACCGTATCTTCCTCATTTTTTGGAAAGCTGATTTTGCATGAGCTATTCTGAACCTCACCTCTGTTGTGCATCTTTGTACTAAAGTTCTTATTATGTTTACGACATTATTCGTACATATACTTCCAACAAAACCACACTGTTCATCACTTACTTCTGCATTATTTCGTTTCGCACTTTTCGCAAGATTATTCTTAGTAATATCTTAGTCGTGTGTCTCATCAAGCTTGAGAAATAATGTACGAGAGACGTGAAAGTTATATTCGAGAGATAGAAAGGGCAACATCAAATATTAATTAAATATACACAGCAGCTTCAGGAGTATCAAGTCCTTTACAAAGGTACTGTATCAGGTTAAGTATTAATTACAAATGTACAATTGTGCTTTAAGTTTTATTTACAGCTGAAGTATTCCTGAAGAAAAGAAAGGTGATGTTGTGTTGGTGAGGTGACTGGGGTATTCTTGAAGAAAAGAAAAGTGATGTTGTGTTGGTGATGTGATTGAAGTATTCATGAAGAAAAGTAAGGTGATGTTGTGTTGGTGAGGTGACTGAAGTATTCCTGAAGAAAAGAAATGTGATGTTGTGTTGGTGAGGTGACTGAAGTATTCCTGAAGAAAAAGAGAAGTGATGTTGTGTTGGTGAGGTGACTGGGGTATTCTTGAAGAAAAGAAAAGTGATGTTGTGTTGGTGAGGTGACTGGGGTATTCTTGAAGAAAAGAAAAGTGATGTTGTGTTGGTGAGGTGACTGGGGTATTCTTGAAGAAAAGAAAAGTGATGTTGTGTTGATGAGGTGACGGGGTATTCTTGAAGAAAAAAAAGTGATGTTGTGTTGGTGAGGTGACTGGGGTATTCTTGAAGAAAAGAAAAGTGATGTTGTGTTGGTGAGGTGACTGGGGTATTCTTGAAGAAAAGTAAGGTGATGTTGTGTTGGTGAGGTGACTGGGGTATTCTTGAAGAAAAGAAAAGTGATGTTGTGTTGGTGAGGTGACTGACGTATTCCTGAAGAAAATAAAGGT
>JAVIAB010000159.1:5250570-5323070 GCA_032433765.1 Megaustenia siamemsis
CTACTGCTGCTACTTCTGCTGCTGCTGCTACTACTACTACTACTATTACTACTGCTGCTACTGCTGCTGCTGCTGCTACTACTACTACTACTACTATTACTACTGCTGCTACTGCTGCTGCTGCTACTACTACTACTACTATTACTACTGCTGTTACTGCTGCTGCTGCTACTACTACTACTACTACTATTACTACTGCTGCTACTGCTGCTGCTGCTACTACTACTACTACTACTACTATTACTACTGCTGCTACTACTGCTGCTGCTGCTGCTCTTTCACCTTTTTATTTGCCTCCTCACTTTTCTCTCTTTCATTATTTCCCTCCTTTTTTTCTCTTGTATTATTTTTGACAATAGAAACAAGAAAAGAGTTCTTAAATGTTACATAGAGCCAGTCTTAACATACGGATGCGAATCATGGACAATAGGACAACAGACAAGAAAATCACTGGAGTCTGTAGAAATGTGGTTTTACAGAAGAATGTTGAGAATACCAAGGGCAGCTAAGAAGTGTAATGAAGAGGTTCTGAGAGAGGTCAAAGCAAAAAGAGAGCTAATTTCCAATGTTAGGAAGAAACAATCATCATTTTTGGCTGCCATGTAATGAGAAGAGAACAACTTGAATATATTGTAACAACCGGAAAATTGAGGGACGAAGAGATAGAGGGATGCAAAGAGAAAAAATAACAGACAGCTTAAGAGAATGGCTTGGCAGAAGGTCAACAACAGAAATGATAAATAGCTGCAGAGATCGAATGTTGTGGAGAGACATGATCACCTACGCCACTAGGCCCGGTACTTGATGATGATGATGATGATTATTTCTTGCTTTTCTCTTTTGCCCTTTTCAAATTTCCCACTCTTTCATTCCACCCGATGGGACCCCTTCCAATTTTTCCATTTTCATAAGACCTCCTTTCTAAATTCTTTCCCTGTTTGGCTCTTTTTGGTCCATTTAAATCCAACCTGCCCCGTTGTCTAGTAGGCATGTGATTCAAATCTACGTAAATCCTATCCATCGTTTCTCTCCGCCATTTTATTCCATATCAGTGTTTGGCTTTAGTGTTTATATGTCTGTTTTATTTTAGAATAATATTTGTTGGTCGATGCATTTTTTAATTTTTTTTTTTTTTGGCCCCGATGAAGGTTTTTGCTGAAAAGTCGTTGTTTGCTTCCTCTCTCTATTAGTTTAGTTGTAATACAATTTCGTGTCTATTTTACATTGTTATGTTAACAGCACAAAGGAAGAATAACTAGAGAGTAAAATAAAAACAAAAGGTCTAAGTTTAAATTCAATATAAGTAATTGGGGACTGGTTGGTCTCGGGGTAAGCAGCCAGTCTCGAGACAGAGAGATTGTGAGTTTAAATCCTGGCTACACCAGCTGGAATTTTTATTTATCTCACCAGCGAGGCCTGGTTTGAATCGTCAATTACTCATGGGCGGAAAAAAATATGAGTACCCCCGAAGACGGAGTTATCTGCCTGTGCGGCGTGGGACCTCTGTGCACATGGCTGTCAGGAAAAAAGGATTAACACGTAAAATTCAGTTCCTATTATCCAAGGACTACGCCAGAGGCGAAAGATGGCGAAAGCATATATATATATATATATATATATATATATATATATATATAAAATAATGATGATAATAATAATAATAATAATAATAATAATAATAATAATGCAAGACTATTCAACGTAGCGACCAATCAGGACTTTTACGAGTACACAGAAAATGGACCCAAAGTGAAATAAATTTACAAAATAATTGTCAATGCTCTTCACTGATTGTAGTAAAGGTGATGAGGCGGGTGCATCTTCTTCTTGTTTCTCCCTGTGTGGCTACCGGGACACCCACGGTGAGGAGATAAAATAAAAACAGTCAGAGACCAATCTAGCTACAGCAATGTCGCGCATGTCGTAAGAGGCGGCTAAGGAGGTTTGTAATCATCGCCTGTGCAGCGGCGCACAACAGAATTTGATAAATTCATATTGGGCATTGTGACAAGTAGTGGAGCGGAGATTGAAATTCCTGACTGCAGTGAAACATGTTCCATATAGAATAGAATAGAATAGAATAGAATAGAATAGAATAGAATAGAATAGAATAGAATAGAATAGAATAGAATAGAATAGAATGAGTTAAAATGCTGATGTAGAATAGAGAAAGTAAGAAGGAAAGTAGACAAAGGGTTGAATTAAGATTATAGAAAGCGATGTGACAGGAATTATAATTTTGCTGGGACCTCCATGGACTTGAGTGAAAGTGTCACACAGTGTTAATGTAGATAGATTGTCTTGAGTGAAAGTGTCACACACTGTTGATGTAGATAGATTGTCTTAAGTGAAAGTGTCACACAGTGTTGATGTAGATAGATTGAATTGAGTGAAAGTATCACACAGTGTTTATGTAGAATAGATTAACTTGAGTGAAAGGGACACACAGTTTTGATGTAAAATAGATTAACTTGAGTGAAAGTGACACACAATGTTGATGTAAAATAGATTAACTTGAGTGAAAGTGACACACAATGTTGATGTAAAATAGATTAACTTTGAGTGAAAGTGACACACAATGTTGATGTACAATAGATTAACTTGAGTGAAAGTGACACACAATGTTGATGTAAAATAGATTAACTTAAGTGAAAGTGACACACAATGTTGATGTACAATAGATTAACTTGAGTGAAAGTGACACACAATGTTGATGTACAATAGATTAACTTGAGTGAAAGTGACACACAATGTTGATGTACAATAGATTAACTTGAGTGAAAGTGACACACAATGTTGATGTACAATAGATTAACTTGAGTGAAAGTGACACACAATGTTGATGTAGTGTAAAGATTCTGCAGTCGTACTCCCCAATGCAACTCCCCACATGTTCCCCAACATACATGAGCCATCCTACTTATCCATTCCATTCATCCATCACTTTCACACAATCATACAGCCCACATCCACTCCACTTCTAAACATTCAGCCACACAAATTGTTCACTATTCACTTCACTTCTAAACAATCAGCCACACAAATTGTTCACTATCCACTTCACTTCTAAACATTCAGCCACACAAATTGTTCACTATTCACTTCACTTCTAAACAATCAGCCACACACATTGTTCACTATTCACTTCACTTCTAAACAATCAACCACACAAATTGTTCACTATTCACTTCACTTCTAAACAAACAGCCACACAAATTGTTCACTATTCACTTCACTTCTAAACATTCAGCCACACAAATTGTTCACTATTCACTTCACGTCTCCACATTAAATGACATCAGCCTCGCTCACCATCCACCCAACACCTCCACCACACCCTCGCCAACTAAGTGCTCTTGAGTGCTCCCACGCTCCACTTTTTACCACCTTTCTCAACAAATTAATATCACCCTTTTCCCACTCCACACCTACACACATCCACCATCCACTCCACTCCTCCACCATCCACTTACCGCTGCCTTGTTCATCATCCAGTCTGGATAACCCATTTTGAAAGTGATCTCCTCCAACTTCTCGGTAGCGAACTTCTTCGTCTCCTCGTCCATCCAGGGTGTCTGCTTCAACTGTTGCTGCAGAGCTAACTTGATGTTCATCGTGATATCAGTCGCCTGTGGCGAATAAGACACATCGTCGAAGATTAAAAACAGACTAAACTCAATGTTAGTTGTCTCCTTAACGAGATCTGACGGATACTAAACACCGGTATCTCTCAACATATACAACACCCATTTGACAACACCAACTTCTCAAAAGAGGAACAGAGGAAGACGTGCAGAGAATCCATAGAAATGAAATATTATTGTTGAAATGGCACAGGTAGCTCTACATCAATTGTCTTGAGGTGAAGTGTCAGTGACTTAATTTAAAAAAAAAATATATTTACGACACATATTGCCATTGCTGGTGTATATCGAGGGGGCTCACGACATGACCACAGGGATAAAGGCCGCTTGGTCAAAGAAGTCACCAAGACGTGTGAGATGCAGTATTTTGATTCCACTCACGACGGAAAAAAATCTTTTCTGTCTACCGTGGGTTTCGAACACCGTACGCCGACTTTTTAGCCATCGAAGCAGTGAATTTAGCCGCACGCCACAGGCTGTTTGAGACGCGATAGCTCAGTGGTTAGTGAACTGGACTACAAAGGACAAGAGGTAGGGTTCGATCCCAACCGACGGTTTCCGGGTTCACCCAGCCTTTAATGGGTACCGGATTTTTTTTCTGGGAAAGTAAAGCGGCACGGGCGTAATACCGACCACATTACCCCACAAATCATGTACCGAAGGTCTGTAAAATTTATGGTCACTAACACCATATTCCCTATACGCCACTTGGCGTGATGGGGTACTTTACTTTTTTTTTTACCACAGGCTGTTTAACTTAATATTAATAGGAAACTCTTTATACTGTGCTTTGGAGAAAGAGCAGTCTGATCATCAGAAATAACCCCATCGAGTAACTGTTTCATCCCTTTAGGTTTTTGACACTTGCAAGGGAGAGGGGCACTTAGGTCATGAATCCCAGGCAACAACCTCTTGCTGCATTGAACTCGAAGGCTCACACTGTATTCGGTATATCTTCTTCTTCTTCTTCTTTTCTCTTTCACTGATACCGAAAAGGTGTCGTGGTTTATATCGTTTGTCGTTCTTGTGCTGCTCGAATTGTCTGAATTTGTGATTTTCCTTTGTTGTTACATGTCTCTGTCACTGCATCTATCCATCTTCTTCTGGGTCTTCCTCTTGGTCTTTTTCCCATGCATTCTCGAGAAGAACGCCTTTAATGGTGATTGGTGAGGATTCATTCTGACCAGGTGGCCGAACCATTTAAATTGTTGTTGTTCTATATATTCTTGGCAGGGCTTTGTTCCTACCATTTTTCTTATGGTTTCATTTGGTATTCTATCTCTTCTTGTGTTGTTTGTTACTTTTCTCAAGCATCGCATCTCACATGTATTGATCTTTCTTTCTTAAATGGGATTTAGAAAGGGTCCATGTTTGACTTTCATAGCACAAAGTTGGTATGAAGATGCTATTCGGTATATACAAACCCAAATTATTCTGTGCAACACCATATAATTTTCTCTCAATAGTTTTTGTGTTTCGGTGTTTTGGCAGTATTTGTGTCTGCATTGAGTGAAATTGTCAGCCATGCAATAGGCTTGGCTCGCACTGAAGGTTGACATTTCTAACGCCCATCGACAGAGCAAATTAAATCAAAATGACTGCATGTCGCACTGTTTTTGCAGAAACTAACGAAGTCGCCTAAACCTTATTGCTTTCTTTGTTTTATTTTAATTGTGTGTTTGGGAGGAAACTGGAGTAAGGGAGTGTCTGTGCACTCTATTCGATGGAAGTCGTCTGGAATCGTCGTCTTTGCGTCGTTATGGCTGCACGGCTGTCGACCCTGTCAACAACGCTTTCACGGGAGTTGTGATATGAGTGGAGCGGATATGGGGAACTCCGGACTGCAGTGATACTGATTCCATGAACAGAATAGGATACATTATGTAGAGTAAACATCACAAAAATCAAACAATAGCGACATCAAACAGAAGGTACTGCAGACATAGGAAAAGGCACAAATATAAAATACGTAATATATCATTTATAATAAATATGTCAAAGCCCTGCACCGTTTTTGGCTGCCTGTCCTAACTAACTGTCCTACTGGGAACTACTATTCGTGCTGTTTCGTCCAATAAATGTTTGTCTACAACACAAGTATTCAGCCCTACTGGGAGATACTTGCATTAATAGGAAAGTACAAATATACAATTTATTTCCGGTCTGTGATCGTTACCCTATGCTATAGTCATTGAGAACGTCATCGTGTAAGACACTACTGCAATAGCCAATTTTTTAGTTGGCTGCGTGGTAGTGTGCCAAGCGTTCGGCTTCTCGTGGCAAGGCGCGGTGCCACTGAGTACGGGTTCGATCCCACTTCGGACCATATATTGTTCTTCGTTTTTTTCTATTGTTGTTTGTCTGTCAATTTTTCCGAGTGCTAACACATACTTCTTTGTTCTATTATTGCCTGTCCTAACCAGCCTGCGAATGGCTCCTATAGTTTACTTGTGTAAGGCAGAGCAACCGATGTTCTGAATGGCCTGCTAACCTTATCCTCATTATCATCATTTACACACCGGTTGGTGTAGACAATCATGTTCTTCCACAATCTTCGTCGTGCATCGTATCAATTCTGCTGCTGGCTGTTTTCCTTTGCCATGACAGTGAGCTATCTAGTAGCTTCTCTTTTTGTCATCTGCGATCTCTCTTACCCTGTATTTTGTCAGTTGTAACCAAGTAGTCCAATTTTCTTCTTCTCATGATGTGCCCGAAAAATTGTGATTGTTTCTTTCTGACGTTTTTAGGAGCTCCATTTTTTTATTGGCATGTGTGTCCTCACTAATCTTTTTAGCTATCCAGGGAATTTTCAACATTCTTCTGATAAATCCCATCTATGTGGCCTCTAATCGTATTTTCATCTGTTTGTCTACTGCCTATGATTCGCTTCCATAGGTCAGAATTGGCTCTATAAAGCACCGATGAACTCTCTTTTTCACTTCTATTGAAATAGATTTGTTGCATAAAATGTTTTTCATTTCCTAAATGGCTTTTTTCGGCCTGAGCTATTCTGCTTTTTATTTCTGTGGTGCATCTTCCATCTGATGTTATTGTTGTGGCCAGGTATTGAACGCATTGCACTTGTTTCAGATTTGTCCTGTTATATTTTTTGGCTGCTAACCTACACATGCCAAATCAAGGAATATTGGCTCCCTTAAAAAATAAACACAGCTTCTGGCAGCAAGGTCTTATGATAGACTCATCCGACAACGGTCTCAAAAGTAGAAGTTGCAAAGTCTAATAATGGGCTCAGGGCACGAGACACATCCGACAACGGTCTCAAAAGTAGAAGTTACAAAGTCTGATATTGGGCTCAGGGCACGAGACACATCCGACAACGGTCTCAAAAGTAGAAGTTACAAAGTCTGATATTGGGCTCAGGGCACGAGACACATCCGACAACGGTCTCAAAAGTAGAAGTTACAAAGTCTGATATTGGGCTCAGGGCACGAGACACATCCGACAACGGTCTCAAAAGTAGAAGTTACAAAGTTTGATAATGGGTTCAGGGCACGAGACACATCCGACAACGGTCTCAAAAGTAGAAGTTACAAAGTCTGATATTGGGCTCAGGGCACGAGACACATCCGACAACGGTCTCAAAAGTAGAAGTTACAAAGTCTGATAATGGGCTCAGGGCACGAGACACATCCGAAAACGGTCTCAAAAGTAGAAGTTACAAAGTCTGATATTGGGCTCAGGGCACGAGACACATCCGACAACGGTCTCAAAAGTAGAAGTTACAAAGTCTGATAATGGGCTCAGGGCACGAGACACATCCGACAACGGTCTCAAAAGTAGAAGTTACAAAGTCTGATAATGGGCTCAGGGCACAAACTTGTTAAGTTACCAGACGCCGTACTACGGGGTTCGTGAACGGGAGTTTTCATCTGAGATTCTATGGGGGGGGGGGGGGGGGGGGGGATATCGGATAGAAGATTAAAATACCAAGATATATGTAAGATTGTACGTCTTGTAGAGGTAGCGTCCGGTGCGCAGTGATGATGATCCTAAAATGATCTAACAAAATCTGTAAGTAAAGGTCAACTAGTGATTGTAGATCGCAAACAAATTATGAAATCCGGCATGGTTCCAGGAAGACTAGACAGGGACAGACCATGAAGATGGTTTCAAGACATCAATACGACCTGAAACAAGACAACAGAAGAAGTGGGAGAACTGGAAAGGTGCATAGATTCTTCAAGACGAAATATAGTGAATGCAACGTTTTGTGGGAAATCTGGCTAGAGACAGATTATTTCAGACGGGCTGTGGTGGATGCAACGTTCTGCGCGAAATCTGGCCAGATACAAATTTTTTTTCCGATGGGCTGTGGTGAATGCAACATTCTGTGGGAGATTTGGCTAGAAACAGATTATTTCAGACGGGCTGTGGTGAATGCAACGTTCTGTGGGAGATTTGGCTAGAAACAGATTATTTCAGACGGGCTGTGGTGAATGCAACGTTCTGTGGAAGATTTGGCTAGAAACAGATTATTTCAGACGGGCTGTGGTGAATGCAACGTTCTGTGGGAGATTTGGCTAGAAACAGATTATTTCAGACGGGCTGTGGTGAATGCAACGTTCTGTGGGAGATTTGGCTAGAAACAGATTATTTCAGACGGGCTGTGGTGAATGTAACATTCTGTGGGAGATTTGGCTAGAAACAGATTATTTCAGACGGGCTGTGGTAAATGCAACATTATGTGGGAGATTTTGCTAGAAACAGATTATTTCAGACGGGCTGTGGTGAATGCAACGTTCTGTGGGAGATTTGGCAGGAAACAGATTATTTCAGACGGGCTGTGGTGAATGCAACGTTCTGTGGGAGATTTGGCTAGAAACAGATTATTTCAGACGGGCTGTGGTGAATGCAACGTTCTGTGGGAGACCTGCGTAGAGACAAAGATTCTTTCAGACGGGCTGTGATGAATGCAGCGTAATGGTTTGGCAGAAGGTCAAAATATAAAAATGATAAATAAGTGTTGAGATCGAAAGTTGTGGAGAGACATGATCATCTACCCCAGCAGGTGTGAGGATGATATATATATATATATATATATATATATATATATATATATATATATATATATATATATATATATATGATGTGTTGTGTGTGCTTGTCTGCAAGTGTGTATGTTGTATGTGTGTAGTAATGTAAGTATGGATCTATGAACGTAAGCGCATGTTTTTGTGTATGTGAATGTGTGGACATGTATGTGTGTGTGTATGTATGTGTGTATGTGTATACGTGTGTATGTATTTATGTATGTATGTATGTGTGTATGTGTGCACGTGTGTATATGTATGGTCCACTATTACCGTCTGCTTGCCGACTTCAGTAAAGTGCTGCGTGACGAACAATGAGCTAAGAATATCGCGGAGATAAAATGTCGTCCGCCACAAACAGTAACGGAAGATTCCAGAGAAGTCCAGCTTGTTGTAAATGTCATAGTAGATCTCTCTATTTGCGTGGATATAGTCCCAGGACATGTCCTAGTAAGACAGACAAAAAGTCAACGCATATTAAAAAAGGAAATGTGCATATCTGCTGCTGTTAGTAGCATGTCAATACATTCTCGATTAATACACAATTAATTCATTATTCATACCCCACCCATTAGATACGACCCTATTTCTAACCCTTAACTCCTTCTGTGACGTCATTGCTCCTCAGTAATAACAATTGCGGAGTGGTCTATATAACTCTTCTAATACTCCTCAGGAATAGTAATCGGATGCCCTAAAATACTACTATTGTTTTCATGATAAACAGCTCTAGTTTTTTACACAGAATAAGAACGGTAAAGAACAGCCACCTCCAAGTCTTAATTAGCGAATGATGAACGTGAAGTTAAAGCAATATTTTCACTCGATCAATGAGACAATTTAGGTTGATGTGTTCAGAATGATGGGACGAATGAAACAAACACAGATGTCAACAAGGGACTGAAATATTGGGGGGAAAAACGCATTATAATTGGGCGGACGATAAGAAGTTACGACATTGACAGTGCATGAGCGTCATCCCACGTGTTCAGTACCGACGGTTCAAAAGAGTAGAGTTCCCAACTCGACGTTTCGTTATCATCTATTATCAGCTATCGACCCCGCCCCCCCACCCCCCTTCCACCATCCGTGTCGAGTTGCACCATGACTAGAAGCGGTGTGTATGTGAGTGTATATAAAGGATGTCACGCAAAATGCTTGCCATTTGAGACTGCTGCCACCAATGTGGTAGGTTAAAGAAGAGACATTTGTGTACAACCGAGTATAGACTATAGGTCCGACCAGAAGTGTTGCACACAATAAGTGTAGGTATATTCATCATCATCAAGTACAGGGCTTAGTGGCATAGGTGACGATGTCTCTCCACAACATTCGATCTCGGCAGCTATTTATCATTTCTGTTATTGATCTTTTGCCAAGCCATTCTCTTAAGCTGTCTGTTATTTTTTCTCTTTGCTTCCCTCTATCTCTTCGTCCCTCAATTTGTCCAGTTGTTACAATATATTCAAGTTGTTCTCTTCTCATTACATGGCCAAAAAATGATGATTGTCTCTTCCTAACATTGGAAATTAGCTCTCTTTTTGCTTTGACATTTCTCAGAACCTCTTCATTACTCTTCTTAGCTGTCCATTGTATTCTCAACATTCTTTTGTTAAACCATATTTCTACAGACTCCAGTGATTTTCTTGTCTGTTGTCCTATTGTCCATGATTCGTATCCGTATGTTAAGACTGGCTCTATGTAACATTTAAGAACTCTTTTTCTTGTTTCTATTGTCAAAAATGGATTGCATAGTATTTTCCTCATTTTTTTTTTGGAAAGCTGCTTTTGCCTGAGCCATTCTACATCTCAACTCTTTTGTACATCTTCCGTCTGAGGTTAACAAAGTTCCCAAATATTTAAATTCATTTACCTGTTTTAATACTGTTCCACTTATCTTTATTTTGCACTTTATTGTAGTTTTATTATGATAAATATATCATAAGCTTAATTAAGAGTTCAATGCAGCAGGAGGTCGACGCATGTGACGCATGACCCAGGCGAGCCTACCTCTCCTAAAGTGTCAAGAAGCCAAAGGGCATAAACACTTGCTCCACTGGAGCTCCTTTCTGATGAAGTGCCTCCTGCTGCGAAGCTCTGTATAAAAAGTTTCCTATTACGGGTTTACAGGTGACTTTGCTAGAAGGTTAATTTGGCCCATCTCGCAGGAGGGTGATGTAAATGTGTTCATCTCGCTGTGGTTGGGGGGGGGGGGTGTAGTAGATGTAGTCTGACCCATCTCGCTAGAGAGTGACGTAAGTTTATCCACCTCGCTGTGAGGTGTAGTAGACGTGGTCTGACCCGTCTCTCTAGAGGGTCACATAAATTTGTCCACCTCGCTGTGAGGTGTAGTAGACGTGGTCTGACCCGTCTCTCTAGAGGGTCACATAGATTTGTCCACCTCGCTGTGGGTGTAGTAGACGTGGTCTGACCCATCTCGTTAGAGGGTCACGTTAATGTGTCCACTTTGCTGTGAGGTGTAGTAGACGTGGTCTGACCCGTCTATCTAGAGGGTCACATAAATGTGTCCACCTCGCTGTGAGGTGTAGTAGACGTGATCTGACCCGTCTATCTAGAGGGTCACATAAATTTGTCCACCTCGCTGTGGGGTGTAGTACACGTGGTCTGACCAATCTCGTTAGAGGGTGACGTAAATTTGTCCACCTCGCTGTGGGGTCTAGTACACGTGGTCTGACCCATCTCGCTAGAGGGTGACGTAAATTTGTCAACTTTGCTGTGCGGTGTAATAGACGTGGTCTGGCCCATCTCGTTAGAGGGTCACGTAAATGTGTCCACTTGTGGGCTGTAGTAGGCGTGGTCTGGCCCATCTTACTAGAGGGTAGTAGGCGTGTGATCTCTGGCCCATCTTAGGCTAGAGGATCACGTTAATGTGTCCACTTTGCTGTGGGCTGTAGTAGGCGTGATCTGGCCCATCTCGCTAGAGGGTCACGTTAATGTGTCCACTTTGCTGTGGGCTGTAGTAGGCGTGATCTGGCCCATCTCGCTAGAGGGTCACGTTAATGTGTCCACTTTGCTGTGGGCTGTAGTAGGCGTGGTCTGGCCCATCTCGCTAGAGGGTCACGTAAATGTGTCCACTTTGCTGTGGGCTGTAGTAGACGTGGTCTGGCCCATCTCGCTAGAGGGTCACGTTAATGTGTCCACTTTGCTGTGGGCTGTAGTAGACGTGGTCTGGCCTATCTTACTAGAGCTTCTGGCTATGAAGTCGATGTGAAATGGCGGTATATAAACCGAAGATACTTCGAGGTGGTATATGAACATAAACCCATTTTCTAGCCCCAAATCGTTATTTCTCACCTACTGGATGTCAACAGTAATAACGCACACACAGTTTGAAGGGAAAACACAATAATGGAAAATTGAGGCTAACGATAGCTAAGGGCAATACCAAAAACATATTCCTTCCTTTCTCTTTCTTCATTCTTTTCTTTCTTTCGCACACACTCATTGCATTCTCCCATTACTTCTGTTGCTAATATATTCTTTCTCACTATCTCTCGTATCTCCCTCTCTCTCTCTCTCTCTCTCTCTCTCATATATACCCTTTCATTTTTCTCCCTTTCTTCTCATTCAAATAACTTCAACAACTTCAACATCTACATGTATGATCGTCTGCGTCTTCACAAGCGGGTGGAAAGGCTACTAACATTTCTCTGCGGTAAATGCCAAACGTTGTTAAAATTCTTTTGCTCTCTTTCTCGCAGATTTGACCGATGTCACCACAATCGCCCGCTACGTACGGTCGCTAATTACAACGTTAACGATTTGTACGTGTCACATTCGCTCGACTCGTCCTTGAGGATTGTTCAAGCAAGGGCAAAGTTCACACAATCCAAACTGAATATCATTCTATTTTTGTTTATTTTTTTCCGCTGACTATCTCTGTCTTCCTGTTTATTTTATCGTGGTAAAGTCCAAGTTTAGTCATAACAATTATTTAAGCGAAACGAGTGATTTCCACTAAGTTGGCATGGCAACAAAACTACAGTGGTTATCAATTACTAAAAAAAACTATTTTGAGGGTTAAGCGTTTATGGTTACCCCAGCATTGTTTCTCTACAAATAAGGTCCGAATAAAGTGCAATGTTAATCAAGGGGCGTTACGCTTCCGAACTTTAAATGACTAAACTAAAACTTTACCTTTATCGTTTCCTTCCTCCAACATTTTATCATTTTGTTCGACCCAGCTCTCTCGATTTTCCTTATGATTGTGTTCCTGGTTATTACTGCATTCTTCGTTTCTTTTACACTTACCAACTCTCTTTCTTAAAAGCCTCTAATTCTCTATTGAAGAACGCGTGACACAAAACCAGCAAGACAGTACAATTATAATTACTATAGAAGTGTATCTTCCCGAAAGAAACATACAGTCGTGAATCATGGACAGCCTCACAAACAACATACAAGAAAATTGATTCATTCAAAACAAAATTCTACAGAAAAGTCCTTAATATTCAGTCACAGTGTGCTGGGAAGAATAATAATGGAAAGCATGAGCGACGCATCAGGGGCAGACCAAGAAAAATGTGGTTTCAAAACATCAAGAAGTCCTTGAACATGACAACAGAAGAAGTGGGAGATCTGGCTAGAGACAGAATTCTTTCAGACCGGCTGTGGTGAATGCAATGTTCTGTGGGAGATCTGGCTAGAGAAAGAGATTGTTTCGGACTGGTTGTGGAGAATGCAATGTTCTGTGGGAGATCTGGCTAGAGAAAGAGATTGTTTCGGACTGGTTGTGGAGAATGCAATGTTCTGTGGGATATCTGGCTAGAGACAGACATTTTTCCGGGCCGGCTGTGAAGAATGCAATGTTCTGTGGGATATCTGGCTAGAGACAGACATTTTTCCGGGCCGGCTGTGGAGAATGCAATGTTCTGTGGGATATCTGGCTAGAGACAGACATTTTTCCGGGCCGGCTGTGGAGAATGCAATGTTCTGTGGGATATCTGGCTAGAGACAGAAATTGTTCCGGGCCGGCTGTGGAGAATGCAATGTTCTGTGGGAGATCTGGCTAGAGACAGAGATTCTTTCAGACCTTCTGTGGAGAATGCAATGTTCTGTGGGATATCTGGTTAGAGACAGACATTTTTCCGGGCCGGCTGTGGAGAATGCAATGTTCTGTGGGATATCTGGCTAGAGACAGACATTTTTCCGGGCCGGCTGTGGAGAATGCAATGTTCTGTGGGATATCTGGCTAGAGACAGACATTTTTCCGGGCCGGCTGTGGAGAATGCAATGTTCTGTGGGATATCTGGCTAGAGACAGACATTTTTCCGGGCCGGCTGTGGAGAATGCAATGTTCTGTGGGAGATCTGGCTAGAGACAGATTCTTTCAGACCGGCTGTGGAGAATGCAATGTTCTGCAAAGGACATGTGACCCGATGATGAATTCTCTACTGTTTTCTATCATTTAAAAAATATGTTATTTAAATCGTCTTCATTCCAACATTTTTCCATCTCTCCAACCATACGCCACAAACACACAATAAACATGAACGGTCTCAAAACAATAGTGCTTCACCTGAGCGTAAATCTCCAACACCCGCCATATTAAGTAATTATGCAACATCCGGTTCCTGTCCGCGTCCGGAAGTGATTTAATCATGCCTGTGATATTTTTAAAATATTCCCGCCGAGTGACCACGACCTTGGTGCTGCCAGAGATCGGTGCTTTGTTAAAAGTGTAGCTCATCTGGTCCACCCAGTTTATGACGTTACCCGTTTCTGTGTTAAAGTCTGACAGCGCCACCTGGGTTGGAAACAATAACAGTTAAGTATTAAACCGGAGACATTTACCTTCACAGCAAAGGCTCGGTAATCGTCATCATTCAAGGTGCTTATACTATTAAACCAGACAACAGATTCACCAACATTCTACTCCAGATCATGGCATACCACATCTACACCAGACCTTGCTTTCCATTCACCAGAGAAACAACTTGGAGGCAGCGACCACCGACCTGTCTTTTTAGTGGTGCAAAATGAGGCCGTCAGGGAGAGCAGCACTCTCTCCAGATGGAATTACAAAAAGGCAGACTGGAAAATGTATCAACAATACACCAGTGTACTGACTAATGATCTAAATAAAGACAGAGATATCAACAAAATAGTTGATGAATTCAGTAGACTAATAATACAAGCTGCCAGTGAAACAATACCTAGAGGGGCACGGAAACACTGCAAACCATACTGGAGTAGTGAACTAGAGCAACTGCACAATGACATGGAAACATCTCGAAAGCAAGCAGGAAATAACCCCTGCCAGGAACACCACAATAACTATCAGCATGTTAAAGCCAAATTTCAACGGGCTAAACTACAAGCCAGACGGAGAAGCTGGAAAGAGAAAACAGAGTCCTTGAATCTTGAACGAGACACAAGAAAAGTGTGGAAGCTTGTAAAACAGCTGAATGATGAGGGTACAGAAAGGAACACCAAAATTACACCGAAGAAGAATGGAAACATTCTAACAGGTAAACATGCAGTAAATCACTTTGCAGACTCCTTTGCAAATGACAATAATATTTAAATTAGCCTAGAAAAACGACAAGAGACCCGTTTAAAACAAAAAAAAATGCAAGACAAGAAGAGACCGCACATGAAGTCATGGAAATACCCATTACACAAAGAGAGCTAGAGCTGGCAATATCCAAATTAAAAATGAAAAAGTCACCAGGCAATGATGGAGTGTCCAATGAAATGATTAAGAACTTGGGAACTGCAGCTAAAGCAAAACTACTGCAAATCTACAACATTTGCTGGATCACAGGTAGAGTGCCACAGGCATGGAGAGAAGCAATTATGATACCATTACTAAAGCCAGGAAAAGATGGTTCAAAGACATCCAGCTATAGACCAATCAGCCTTACAAGTTGGTTGTGTAAAACAATGGAACGTATAATCAATCTCAGACTGCAGTGGTACCTGGAAAGTGAAAATCTCCTTGTCCCACAACAAGCAGGCTTTAGACAGTGTTACTCTACTGAAGATCAAGCAACCTATCTTTCCCAGGAAATTGAAGATGCGTTTCAAGAAAAGAAACTGGTACTAGCAGCATGGATAGACCTAAAGAAAGCATTTGATAAGGTATGGAAGGAAGGGCTTTTGAAGAAACTGAGAAATTATGGAGTAAATGGCAGGATGTACAAATGGGTCAAAGCATACCTGCATAACAGGAGAGCCAGAGTGCAACTGGATGGTCTTAAGAGTAAGAAGGTCTTATTGCGCCAGGGCGTTCCACAAGGAGGGGTACTATCTCCAACACTTTTTCTGATCTACATCAATGACTTAGTTACTGAACTACAACATGGCATCAAAGTGGCAATGTATGCAGATGACTTGGTAATGTAGTGCACAGAGGAGTATGCAACAGTGGCCTCCAATTTGCTACAATGAGCTATGAATGCACTGAATTCATGGACAAATAGATGGTGTATCAGCATCAATACAGACAAATGCAGTACTACACTTTTCACTCTCTCCCCAAAACAAAAAGAAGGAGCCATCTACATAAACAATGAACCTGTGAAAGAAGACATACAAGCTACTTATCTCGGAGTTACATTTGATAACAAACTTTCTTGAAAACAGCAGATAAATATGGCACCCCAGAAAAAGCAAGGAGGAAATTGGCTATTCTAAGAAAGTTGTGTGGAACCGCATGTTGTGCGAGTGGGAAAATACTCAGTAAAGTTTACCAACAGAGTATACGCCCACATTTAGAATATGGATCATCTGCATGGTGCTCAGCATCAAACACCACACTGCAAGAACTGGATAAAGTACAAAACCAGGCACTAAGGGTCATCACAGGAGCAATGAAATCAACACCAATATTGGAGATGGAGAAATTGTGGAGGATACCAGCACTGAGAGAACTTAGGGACACAGAGGTGCTGATACAGGCAGAACAATTTGCTTGCATGCCGAGACATCCAATGAAGGAACGATTCCAAAATCTTGCATTGGGACGACTTAAGAGAAGCAGTTTTATCCACCAAGCCAAGCGTATTAGTAGACAAACACCAGACATGCCAAGAGTTGTTAACCCCCTACTGCCCATACCAGAACAGACTCCCTGGACATATGAATCAGGATTATCAATACAAATACGGACAGAAGTGAAAGGACTAGTTGACAAAGAAGAGCAGAATAGTCTACAGCGAAAAACAATAACTCTCAGTTTCCTGGATGAAGAATACCCACAAGACCTATGGATTCGTGTGTACACAGATGGATCAGCACAGAATGCAGTAAAGAATGGGGGAGCAGGTGCATATATAGAGTACCCAAATAACACTAGGGATATGAATAAAATAGCAACAGGGAAATATTGTCACAATTATGATGCAGAAATACAAGCAATAAAGTTGGCAATAGAAAAACTGCTGAACAGTAATCCTAGCCAAGAGCCTGTAGTGTTTTTGACAGATGCAAGATCAGTACTCCAGGCACTACAATCCAGAAAATTACCACATCTGCAGACCTTATTGACTGAACTCTGCAAGCACCACAGGGTTGCCCTGCAGTGGATCCCATCTCACTGTGGAATACCAGGAAATGAGAAAGCAGATCAGTTGGCAAAGGAAGGTTCAACAGGCACACAACTAGATACACCAGTTACATACCATCATAAGAAACAGATAATCAAATCAATCAGAGGACCCCCAAATCAGGATGCCTTTCATAATATGAATAGATATGAACAAGTTATCATTATACGCCTCAGAACAGGACACAATCGACTCCATAGTCACATGTATACACAATTCAAGATAGGCACCTCGAATACGTGTACATGTGGACACGCGCCCCAGACTGCTGAACACATATTTCAAGACTGCACTGAATATAGTAGACTGAGGAAAATCCATTGGCCCATAGATACAACACTACAGACAGAACTATATGGGCCACTGTAAGAATTACAAAAGACAGTAAAATGTATACAGGAAACGACATTGCAGATAAAGACAATACTTCGGGCGAACGAAAGATAGATAGACCATTCATGGTAGCATGGTCAAAGAAGAGAGTTGGTCTTTTAACTACCAGTCAGGATGTTTCTGACTATATCTGTTGAATTCCCTAGTCAGTGTAGTCTGTATTAGATCACTTGACGTTGAGTCAGTGTGCTTCTCGTTGTCCAGCTGTGTTGTTTGCCTCAGTGTAGTCTGTATTAACTTATTGACGCCCAGTCAGTATGTTTAACATTGTCCAACTGTGTTATCTGCCTCACTGAGTGTAGTATGTATTAACTTACCAACGTCCAGTCAGTATGTTTAACATTGTCCAACTGTGTTATCTGCCTCACTGAGTGTAGTATGTATTAACTTACTAACGTCCAGTCAGTATGTTTAACGTTGTCCAACTGTGTTATCTGCCTCACTGAGTGTAGTATGTATTAACTTACCAACGTCCAGTCAGTATGTTTAACGTTGTCCAACTGTGTTATCTGCCTCCTCACTGAGTGTAGTATGTATTAACTTACCAACGTCCTGTCAGTATGTTTAACATTGTCCAACTGTGTTATCTGCCTCACTGAGTGTAGTATGTATTAACTTACCAACGTCAAGTCAGTATGTTTAACATTGTCCAACTGTGTTATCTGCCTCACTGAGTGTAGTATGTATTAACTTACCAACGTCCTGTCAGTATGTTTAACATTGTCCAACTGTGTTATCTGCCTCACTGAGTGTAGTATGTATTAACTTACCAACGTCCAGTCAGTATGTTTAACGTTGTCCAACTGTGTTATCTGCCTCACTGAGTGTAGTATGTATTAACTTACCAACGTCCTGTCAGTATGTTTAACATTGTCCAACTGTGTTATCTGCCTCACTGAGTGTAGTATGTATTAACTTACCAACGTCAAGTCAGTATGTTTAACATTGTCCAACTGTGTTATCTGCCTCCTCACTGAGTGTAGTATGTATTAACTTACCAACGTCCAGTCAGTATGTTTAACATTGTCCAACTGTGTTATCTGCCTCCTCACTGAGTGTAGTATGTATTAACTTACCAACGTCCAGTCAGTATGTTTAACGTTGTCCAACTGTGTTATCTGCCTCCTCACTGAGTGTAGTATGTATTAACTTACCAACGTCAAGTCAGTATGTTTAACGTTGTCCAACTGTGTTATCTGCCTCACTGAGTGTAGTATGTATTAACTTACCAACGTCCAGTCAGTATGTTTAACATTGTCCAACTGTGTTATCTGCCTCACTGAGTGTAGTATGTATTAACTTACCAACGTCCAGTCAGTATGTTTAACGTTGTCCAACTGTGTTATCTGCCTCACTGAGTGTAGTATGTATTAACTTACCAACGTCCAGTCAGTATGTTTAACGTTGTCCAACTGTGTTATCTGCCTCACTGAGTGTAGTATGTATTAACTTACCAACGTCCTGTCAGTATGTTTAACATTGTCCAACTGTGTTATCTGCCTCACTGAGTGTAGTATGTATTAACTTACCAACGTCCAGTCAGTATGTTTAACGTTGTCCAACTGTGTTGTCTACTTCAATGTGTGTAGTCTGTAGGTAGCCTATGTGTTCTAATCACATGTTTCTCTAAGTCTCAGCTTTCTCCATCTTAGTTCTATCTACATCTTATATTTAGGAGTTGCGGTAGCTCAGTGGTTAGAGAGCTGGATTACTAAAGATAAGAAGTCGGGTTCGATCCTGATCGACGGATTCCAGGAGAAAAAAAATACGGAACTGGCGTAATACCTACCACATTACATACAAATTAACGAACCAAAAGTGTATACAAAAGTAGGCACTAACATCGTATTTCCTGTTTGCCACCACGTGGTTTGACGGTACTCTTTCTTTTTCACCTCTTCTTTTCTTTTATCATTAATCTTTTTTTAAAATTATTATTCTTTTTAAAATTATTATTCATTTTTAAAAATTCTTCTTTTTATTATTACTATATTTTTTTATTATTATCCTTTTTATTATAATTCTTTTTTTTTACAATTTTTTTATTATAATTCTTTTTTTACAATTTTTTAATTATAATTCTTTTTTTACAATTTTTTAATTATAATTCTTTTTTTACAATTTTTTTATTATAATTCTTTTTTTACAATTTTTTAATTATAATTCTTTTTTTACAATTTTTTTTAATTATAATTCTTTTTAAAAATTATTATTCTTGTTAATAAAAAAGCAGAATAGCTCAGGCCAAAATAGCATTTTAAAAAATGGAAAACGACTTACGCAACAAGTCTATGTCAATAGAAGTGAGAAAGAGAGTTCATCGGTGCTATATAGAGCCAACTCTGACCTATGAGAGCGAATTATGGACAGTAGACAAACAAATTAAGGACGATTAGAGGCCACAGAGATGGGATTTCTCAGAAGAATGTTGAAAGTTCCCAGAACAGCTAATAATACCATTGAGGACATTCTCAAAGAGGCCAACACAAAAGGGAGCTCCTAAAAAACATCAGAAAGAAACAATCACCATTTTTCGAGCACATCATGAGAAGAGGAAAGTTGGAATGCTTGGTTACAATTGGCAAAATAATAGGAAAGAGAGATCGCGGGCAACAAAAGAGAAAATACTAGGTAGCTTGATGTCATGTCATGGAAAACAGTTAACGACAGAACTGATAAGATGCACTGTAGATAGAAGATTGTGGAAGGACATGATTGCCAACGCCAACAGGTATGGCACATGATGATGATGAAGTATTATTGTGTTGCTTTATTATTTATTTATTGTTATAAATAAATAATAAGATCATGTAATAATACATATGAAAAGAATGCAACTGATGTAAATAAGATAAATACGAGATGAGATTTGTATCGAACCTTGTTGGAATCATCGTATGGATTAACGTTGTATCTGGCACTAGATGCTACCCTAGCGATACCGTATTCGATACTGAAGGTATCGTTAACAAACTCCTCCAGATACTCGTCTTGAAGAGTTGCATTTTTCAGAGGCGCATCCACGGCATCCCTGATTAGCAGGGAGCCCACCCGTCGTATGAGCTTCTTGTAGTCTTGTCGGATCTTCTCCGTGTTTGGGTTTGTATACCTAGAGCATTGAAAGAAACAGCAAAATGGTAGAGACATGACAAATGATAAATAATATATTCTGTAGCGGCGTGTACTTGAGGAGGCAATGGCGTGATGAGTGGTCGCATTATACAGATAACTTACATATACAATACATAGACTAATCGTATAACTTACATATACAATACATAGACTAGTCGCATACTTACAAATACAATACATAGACTAATCGTATAACTTGCATATACAATACATAGACTAATCGCTTACTTACATATAGTATAGGCCTAATATTGAACCGATGCTTGTGCAGTAAAATACAATACATAGACTAATCGCATACTAACATATACAATACATAGACTAATAGCATGCTAACATATACAATACATAGACTAGTCGCATACTTACATATAGTATAGGCTTAACATTGAACCGATGCTTGTGCAGTAAAATTACTCGTCGATATGTTTTCTTTACAAATGGTTTCTTCTTGAAACACGCCCAACTACAGCCCTAGAAATCTTTATCTTGTCACTACAGCATTCAGATAACCAAATACATTTGTTTGTGTTAAAAGCAAACAAAATAGATGTTCTAAGAGATGTTATTGTCGGTTATTTCGCTGTACTGCTAGATAGCCATTTGACCATTTGATTTCAGTTTGCGTTGATCGATTACGTAAATTTAATTAAATATTCTGCTTCTATTTTCCTAAACCATAAACTTGATGTTGTGCTGCAGTATAACTACTTGGGGTCCATCATCAACAACAAACTATCTTTAGATACATAAATTGACACTTGTATTGGTAAAGCTGCTACCACCGTTGCCCGTCTTTTTAGGCGTGTCATTTCAAAACAGCAAACTGTCAATTAAAACAAAGCTCGCAGTGTACAATGCCTGCATAATTAATATCCTCATGAATGGCAACGAATCTTGGACAACCTATGTAAAGCAGGAGAGAAGGCTAAATGTATTCCATATGCGATGTCTACGCCGTATTCTTGGTATCACCTGGAAGGATAAAGTGACAAGCATGGAGGTCATGACTTGCGCAGGTCTCCCGAATATCTACACGCTGCTTAAACAACGTAGGTTACGCTGGCGTGGCCATGTACACCGTATGAAACATGGCCGCATATCAAAAGATATACTCCACGGACAACTGGCAAATGGTAAAAGAACCATGGGGCGCCCAAAACTTCGTTTTGTAGACATGTGTAACCGTCATATGAAGACTCTGAACATAAACCCTGCAGCCTGGGAAGACATAGCTGAAGACTGCAATCTCTCTAAACACACTCTAAAGGTCCACCTTAAACAAGAAGCCGACAGCTTCATAGAAAAAGAGAAAGCACGATGAAAGGAGAGAACAGAAAAGTAACATTTCTTGGGACGCTGAAAAATCCATAGTCAAATATGACTGACGAAGGCTACTACTATTTTCCTAATGAAATAGTTGACATTTTGGAATAGGTAAATCTTGTCTCAAGATGATTCTCTCAACGTCATTTGGTTATGAAAAAGGAATATCCAATAAATGAAACAATAATTTAATCATTTGGATTCATCTCTCAATGTCTGCATTATACCTATAGATTGACCTTTAACCTGATAATTTGCATATAAAGATAACTGCAATTTACGCTCTGCCGCCATGTAAAATAGTTATTTCATTTTTTTACTCTAAATGAAAATAATTATAATTATATCGTAATATCTTAGTTATTTGCATTGCAAGTTAGAGAAAGAACATAGTTTTGCTGTTAACTTACATCTCTGTTGTGCTAGTGTTTTATATAAACACACAGAGCAGTGACATAGAGTGGGGTACCTTTTTCATTTTCTCCGTTAGGTCATCAAATTACTATACATTACGACAGTGAGAGAACATCATCTGATTGGCTAACCCGACATTACAATAGTGAGAGAACATCATCTGATTGGCTAACCCGACATTACAATAGTGAGAGAACATCATCTGATTGGCTAACCCGACATTACAATAGTGAGAGAACATCATCTGATTGGCTAACCCGACATTACGACAGTGAGAGAACATCATCTGATTGGCTAACCCGACATTACAATAGTGAGAGAACATCATCTGATTGGCTAACCCGACATTACAATAGTGAGAGAACATCATCTGATTGGCTAACCCGACATTACAATAGTGAGAGAACATCATCTGATTGGCTAACCCGACATTACAATAGTGAGAGAACATCATCTGATTGGCTAACCCGACATTACAATAGTGAGAGAACATCATCTGATTGGCTAACCCGACATTACAATAGTGAGAGAACATCATCTGATTGGCTAACCCGACATTACAATAGTGAGAGAACATCATCTGATTGGCTAACCCGACATTACAATAGTGAGAGAACATCATCTGATTGGCTAACCCGACATTACGATAGTGAGAGAACATCATCTGATTGGCTAACCCGACATTACGATAGTGAGAGAACATCATCTGATTGGCTAACCCGACATTACGATAGTGAGAGAACATCATCTGATTGGCTAACCCGACATTACAATAGTGAGAGAACATCATCTGATTGGCTAACCCGACATTACGATAGTGAGAGAACATCATCTGATTGGCTAACCCGACATTACGATAGTGAGAGAACATCATCTGATTGGCTAACCCGACATTACAATAGGAAGATGGAACTTATTTTTGAAACAGCTTCCCTAATTCTCATATACAATGCAATGCCGATAGATGCCGATGTATTGTTATCGCTGGTTTGTTCCCCATGAACATTGAAACTTATCCATTATTAGCGGCTTGACATACTATAACCAATGATGGAAAATGCAAAACTGAAATAAACAAAAGAATAGGTATGGCAAAAAGTAATTTTAATGCCATGAAAAATATACTAACAACAAAACAAATATCAGCAGGGCTGAAACTAAGAATGGCAAAATGTTAGATCTTCTCAATATTCCTGTATGGTGCAAAAAACATGGACATTAGACAAGAAAACAGAACAGAAAATTGAAGCCTTTGAAATGTGGATTTATAGAAGAATAGGTAGAATTGGATGGAAACAGAAGATAACAAACGATGAAGTTTTAAAACAACTGAAGAAAAAAAAAGAGAACTGCTGAACACAATAAAGACAAGACAAATTAAATTTTTGGGGCATGTTAAAAGTAACAACAGCCTACTAAAAGTAATATTGGAAGGAAAAATACAAGGTAAAAGAGGCAGAGGCAGACCAAGACTAACATGGACGAGTAACATCAAAAGATGGACAAGTCAATCTATGTCAGCCTGCACCATCAAAGCAAGAAACAGAGTAGAATGGCGATCCATGGTAGCCAACCTTCGTTGCGGAGAGGGCACACGATGATGATGATGAGCGGCTCAAATTATTTGAGCGATATCACGCCCAGCTTGATACGGACAGTAACTGGTACTGACATGCAACTCATTGAGCAGGAATGTGGCTGTGTTGTGTGTTCTGATCACACATGAGAACCTGCCGTTGTTTTCTCTGAATATTCGCCGCTGGTTTTCTGGTTGATAAGTTGTTACTAATGTCAAACATGATCACTGTATAAAGCGCAAGAGAAGAAGATCACACCATGAGTGATACAATGTTCAAAAACCGCTGGTGTCAACATGAGTCAGAAATGATGACGTCAGATGGAAAAACAACTTGCACTTTTATCGCAATCTTCTCGTGTTGCTCTGTTGAGGCTAATTGTTGGAATGATTAACGCATTTAAATGTCAACTGAATTATCTTTGAGATGTCTTCTCGTGTTGCTCTGTTGAGGCTAATTGTTGGAATGATTAACGCATTTTAATGTCAACTGAATTATCTTTGAGATGTCTTCTCGTGTTGCTCTGTTGAGGCTAATTGTTGGAACGATTAACGCATTTTAATGTCAACATTAATTATCTTTGAGATGTCTTCTCGTGTTGCTCTGTTGAGGCTAATTGTTGGAATGATTAACACATTTTAATGTCAACATTAATTATCTTTGAGATGTCTTCTCGTGTTGCTCTGTTGAGGCTAATTGTTGGAACGATTAACGCATTTTAATGTCAAATTAATTATCTTTGAGATGTCTTCTCGTGTTGCTCTGTTGAGGCTAATTGTTGGAATGATTAACGCATTTAAATGTCAACTGAATTATCTTTGAGATGTCTTCTCGTGTTGCTCTGTTGAGGCTAATTGTTGGAATGATTAACGCATTTTAATGTCAACTGAATTATCTTTGAGATGTCTTCTCGTGTTGCTCTGTTGAGGCTAATTGTTGGAACGATTAACGCATTTTAATGTCAACATTAATTATCTTTGAGATGTCTTCTCGTGTTGCTCTGTTGAGGCTAATTGTTGGAATGATTAACACATTTTAATGTCAACATTAATTATCTTTGAGATGTCTTCTCGTGTTGCTCTGTTGAGGCTAATTGTTGGAACGATTAACGCATTTTAATGTCAAATTAATTATCTTTGAGATGTTTTCTCGTGTTGCTCTGTTGAGGCTAATTGTTGGAATGATTAACGCATTTTAATGTCAACTGAATTATCTTTGAGATGTCTTCTCGTATTGCTCTGTTGAGGCTAATTGTTGGAATGATTGTCTTCTCGTGTTGCTCTGTTGAGACTAATTGTTGGAACGATTAACGCATTTTAATGTCAACTTAATTATCTTTGAGATGTCTTCTCGTGTTGCTCTGTTGAGGCTAATTGTTGGAACGATTAACGCATTTTAATGTCAAATTAATTATCTTTGAGATGTCTTCTCGTGTTGCTCTGTTGAGACTAATTGTTGGAACGATTAACGCATTTTAATGTCAACTGAATTATCTTTGAGATGTCTTCTCGTATTGCTCTGTTGAGGCTAATTGTTTGAATGATTAACGCATTTTAATGTCAACTGAATTATCTTTGAGATGTCTTCTCGTGTTGCTCTGTTGAGGCTAATTGTTGGAACGATTAACGCATTTTAATGTCAACTGAATTATCTTTGAGATGTCTTCTCGTGTTGCTCTGTTGAGACTAATTGTTGGAACGATTAACGCATTTTAATGTCAACTGAATTATCTTTGAGATGTCTTCTCGTGTTGCTCTGTTGAGGCTAATTCTTGGAACGATTAACGCATTTTAATGTCAACTGAATTATCTTTGAGATGTCTTCTCGTGTTGCTCTGTTGAGGCTAATTGTTGGAACGATTAACGCATTTTAATGTCAACTTTATTATCTTTGAGATGTTTTCTCGTGTTGCTCTGTTGAGGCTAATTGTTGGAACGATTAACGCATTTTAATGTCAACATTAATTATCTTTGAGATGTCTTCTCGTGTTGCTCTGTTGAGGCTAATTGTTGGAATGATTAACGCATTTTAATGTCAACATTAATTATCTTTGAGATGTCTTCTCGTGTTGCTCTGTTGAGGCTAATTGTTGGAACGATTAACGCATTTTAATGTCAAATTAATTATCTTTGAGATGTCTTCTCGTGTTGCTCTGTTGAGGCTAATTGTTGGAATGATTAACGCATTTTAATGTCAAATTAATTATCTTTGAGATGTCTTCTCGTGTTGCTCTGTTGAGGCTAATTGTTGGAATGATTTACACATTTTAATGTCAACTGAATTATCTTTGAGATGTCTTCTCGTGTTGCTCTGTTGAGACTAATTGTTGGAACGATTAACGCATTTTAATGTCAACTGAATTATCTTTGAGATGTCTTCTCGTGTTGCTCTGTTGAGGCTAATTGTTGGAACGATTAACGCATTTTAATGTCAACTGAATTATCTTTGAGATGCTGGCCTAATCTGTTCTGTCTGGAGCTGATACGGGCGAGACACTCAAATACAGCAATACAGAGAGAGAGAGAGAGAGAGAGAGAGAGAGAGAGTGGGCGAGACACTCAAACACAGCAATACAGAGAGAGAGAGAGAGAGAGAGAGAGAGAGAGTGGGCGAGACACTCAAACACAGCAATACAGAGAGAGAGATAGAGAGAGAGAGTGGGCGAGACACTCAAACACAGCAATACAGAGAGAGAGAGAGAGAGAGAGAGAGTGGGCGAGACACTCAAACACAGCAATACAGAGAGAGAGTGGGCGAGACACTCAAACACAGCAATACAGAGAGAGAGAGTGGGCGAGACACTCAAACACCGCAATACAGAGAGAGAGAGTGGGCGAGACACTCAAACACAGCAATACAGAGAGAGAGAGAGTGGGCGAGACACTCAAACACAGCAATACAGAGAGAGAGTGGGCGAGACACTCAAACACAGCAATACAGAGAGAGAGTGGGCGAGACACTCAAGCACAGCAAAACAGAGAGAGAGAGAGAGTGGGCGAGACACTCAAACACAGCAATACAGAGAGAGAGAGAGAGTGGGCGAGACACTAGTAGTATACAAGGGTCCATTTGATTAGCATTTGGCCCGTAAATTAACAAAGATATATAGGGCGGCGCGCGGCGCGCATAAAGCGTGCGGCGCAGGGGGAGTTAACCGTGACATTTCGTGTCGAGGTATTGACCTCTAGTCCAGGTGACCCGGAAGTGACGTGTTTATGTCTGGTGTGTCCTGGCTTTGGAGTTCTTGATCGTTAGTGATAGGTTAGTAGATTATACAACAGCATTGAAAAACAATCAATATAAAACAAAAGACAAAAGATATATTTTATTCTTTTATTATCTCAATAGGTGTATAACATACAGTGGATATTATATAATATTACAAACATATTCAGTACATTGAGTAAATATATAGTACAAGGATAACAATTATTTATAGCTATGTAGTTGGGTGTCTGCTTAGCTCTATGTCATAAATGAATCATAAGGGGTGAAACTGTTAGAGATTGCTGGGTAGTCTAAGCTGGTAGTGTAAAGAGTTAAATATCTAGAGGAGTTGTCGAGACGTTATCATCAGCTACCTTTCTTTTTATATAGAAATAGGAAAGAGCATTTCTTGTTTGACTGTAGGAAAATATGGAATTATTTAAGACTTTGAAACCTAAATTTTTCCCACCCTTGGCCTTTTGCGTGGCGAGAACCGCTAAAAACATATCTTTATCTAATTTGTTGTGTTGCTTGCTTAGCCCTTTACAACTGATTTTATCGTAATCCCCACTACAATGGTACGTCTTACTACATAAGCTAACAAGAGCTGTCCCTTCGTACTCTAGTTTAAAAAGCCGGGCGTTCGTTTGGTGTACGCTTTAACACCCTTACAGTTTATACAGTCTGTTTTGCTAGTATGTTCATCGCAGCGATGGGTGTATGGAGGTCGCCTAGTGTGTAATAAGGGCTGTATAGGGGTCGTCTAGTGTGCCGTGATGGGTCAATGGAGGTCGGCTAGTATGTCGTGATGGGTGTACGGAGGTCGTCTAGTGTGTCATATTGGGTGTATAGAGGGCGTTTAGTGTGTCATGATGGTTGTATAGGGGTCGTCTAGTGTGTCATGATGGTTGTATAGGGGTCGTCTAGTGTGCCGTGATGGGTGTACGGAGGTCGTCTAGTGTGTCATATTGGGTGTATAGAGGGCGTTTAGTGTGTCATGATGGTTGTATAGGGGTCGTCTAGTGTGTCATGATGGTTGTATAGGGGTCGTCTAGTGTGTCATGATGGTTGTATAGGGGTCGTCTAGTGTGCCGTGATGGGTCAATGGAGGTCGGCTAGTATGTCGTGATGGGTGTACGGAGGTCGTCTAGTGTGTCATATTGGGTGTATAGAGGGCGTCTAGTGTGTCATGATGGGTGTATAGCGGTCGTCTAGTGTGTCATATTGGGTGTATAGAGGGCGTCTAGTGTGTCATGATGGGTGTATGTAGGTCGTTTAGTGTGTCATATTGGGTGTATAGAGGGCGTTTAGTGTGTCGTGAGGGGTGTATGGAGGTCGTCTACTGTGTCGTGAGGGGTGTATGGAGGTCATCTAGTGTGGTATGTGTGGTGTATGGCGGTTGTCTGGTATATCATACTTTAATCAACCAATAAGAAAAATGAAGGAACATTACATTCAACATTACTTATCTTAACTACTTTACATCAATACAGTTGAATAACGTGTTATCGTTAAGTCTTACCATACTTTAAGAGAAAACATTCAAACTTACAGCGTAAAATATAGTCTCAATCATCTACACCGAATATAACCTGTTATCGATAAGCCTTAACATACGTTAAGAGAAAACAAGCCAACTTACTGTGCAAAAATCCGCTAGTGTGAACAGTAACTTTCCTTGAATCAACCAAACTTATAACGCCGTCTAGTTTAAATATAACCTGGTAAGAAATGAATAAATTAGCCAATCAGCGAGTGACTATGCCAACATCGCTTGATATCGGGATTAACCAATCAGAAAAGAGTATTAACATAGGAGGCGGGGCGAAGAAATGGCTGACAGGTGGATTAACCAATCAGAAAAGCGCGTTAGCCCAAGCGTAGGTAGTGGCTGTCGGGTCAGCAGTGGGGGAAAAATGCGGGGTGGTGGGTTACTTGAACTCGTTTTGACCCCTGAGGCAATTCCAGAAGAGTTCTATGACCTCATTTTGACCGCTGAAGGCTTTAATACCAAGGTTTCCCACTTCAACGAACGACATACATCATTAAAGGTGATTACTTCAGCTCTTAGACTTTGGAGTTCCATATCTTTATCACTTCAACGAATGACAGACAACAGTAAAGATGATCATTTCAGGTAAGAAAACTTAGTTCCAAACCCTACAATTTTGGTTCATACTCACAAAGTTGAACACAAACTCTACAAATTTAGGCCCAAAGTTGTAATTGTTAGACACGAAAGTCGTAAATGTTATATGCAAAGTCCAAAAGTTTGTCAAAAAGACAACCCAAACTCAAAATAGTTAGATGCAAAGCTCAAAAATGTATATGCAAAGTCCAAAAAGTTACTCCAAAAGACAACTAATATAACACTTAACCCCAAAATTTCGTCTCATAACCAAAAAGTTGAACTCAAAACCCTAAAAATTTAGTCCCAAAGTGATACTAGTTCGACACAAAAGTCGTAAATGTTATATACAAAGTCTAAAAGTTTGTCAAAAAGACAACCCAAACTCAAAATAGTTAGACACAAAACCCAACAATTTATAGGCAAAGTCCAAAAAGTTACTCCAAAAGACAACTAATGTAACTCTTAATCCCAAAATTTCGGCTCATATGCAGAAAGTTGAACACGAACTCTACAAATTTAGTCCCAAAGTCGTAATTGTTCGACACAAAAGTCGTAAATGTTATATATAAAGTCTAAAAGTTTGTCAAAAAGACAACCCAAACTCAAAATAGTTAGACACAAAACCCAACAATTTATAGGCAAAGTCCAAAAAGTTACTCCAAAAGACAACTAATGTAACACTTAACCCCAAAATTTCAGCTCATATGCACAAAGTTGAACACGAACTCTACAAATTTAGTCCCAAAGTCGTAATTGTTAGACACGAAAGTCGTAAATGTTATATTCAAATCCAAAAGTTTGTTAAAAAGACAACCCAAACTCAAAATAGTTAGACACAAAACCCAACAATTTATAGGTAAAGTCCAAAAAGTTACTCCAAAAGACAACTAATGTAACACTTAACCCCAAAATTTCGTCTCATAACCAAACAGTTGAACTCAAAACCCTAAAAATTTAGTCCCAAAGTGATACTAGTTCGACACAAAAGTCGTAAATATTATATACAAAGTCTAAAAGTTTGTCAAAAAGACAACCCAAACTCAGAATAGTTAGACATAAAACCCAACAATTTATAGGCAAAGTCCAAAAAGTTACTCCAAAAGACAACTAATGTAACACTTAACCCCAAAAGTTCGTCTCATAACCAAACAGTTGAACTCAAAACCCTAAAAATTTAGTCCCAAAGTGATACTAGTTCGACACAAAAGTCGTAAATGTTATATACAAAGGCCAAAACTTTATCAAAAAGACAACCCAAACTCAGAATAGTTAGACACGAAAGTCATAAATGTTATATGCAAAGTCCAAAATTTTGTCAAAAAGACAACCCAAACTCAGAATATTTAGACACAAAAGACCAAATAGTTACATTCAAAGTCCAAAAGTTTGTCAAAAAGACAACCTTAACTCAAAATAGTTAGACACAAAACCCAACAATTTATATGGAAAGTCCAAAAAGTTACTCCAAAAGACAACTAATTTAACAACAAGCCCTAAAATTTCGTCTCATAACCAAAAAGTTGAACTCATAACCCTAAAAAGTGTCCACTTATCAACCAAAGTCTTTAATACAGCTGAGAAAACCCTAATAAATAATTACAATTTACTAAAAATGTTGCACTTGATGATAGTTGCGACTGTGTCTAAATCATTATTGAAAATATTCATAGAACTCTAGTAAAAGCCAAACACACTAAAACACCACATTGAAAGAATGAACTTAAAGTTCACGCCCCTGTCACAACTCTGCTAAGAAAAGTACTGCAAAGCATGAAAGTTATGTCCCCTGCTATAACTCTACTAAACGAAAGTATTACCAAACACGTAGGTTACACTCCTACCATAACCCACTAAGAAAAACAAGATTTTGCTTAAAATACCACATTTATGATTGTTACGCCCCTTGACCCTTTATGAGGGGACGCCCATGAAACTGTTAGAAATAGTAAATTTACACTCTAGGGTTACTCCAAACTTTATATTAAGCATCCCCATAGCAAAAATTTACTAAAAAACCACTTTTATGAGTGTTGCCCCCTTACCCATTTTTGGCGGTTACGCCCATGAAACTGTTAAAAAGAGTAAATTTAACAGCTAGACATACCCCAAACTTTATAATAAACATCCCCGTATCAAGAATTTACATAAAAACAACTTTTAAAATTACTACCCCTGTACCCATTTTTGGCGGTTACGCCCATGAAACTGTTAAAAATAGTCAATTTAACATCTAGACATACCACAAACTTTATATTAAGCATCCCCGTATCAAGAATTTACTAAAAAAATCACGTTTGAAATTACTACCCCTGTACCCATTTTTTTTGGCGGTTACGCCCATGAAACTGTTAAAAATAGTAAATTTAACAGCTAGACATACCCCAAACTTTATATTAAGCATCTCCGTATCAAGAATTCACTTAAAAACCACTTTTATGAGTGTTGCCCCCTTACCCATTTTTGGCGGTTACGCCCATGAAACTGTTAAAAATAGTCAAATTAACACCTAGACATACCCCAAACTTTATATTAAGCATCCCCATAACAAAAATTTACATAAAAACAACTTTTGAAATTACTACCCCCGTACCCATTTTTGGCGGTTACGCCCATGAAACTGTTAAAAATAGTCAAATTAACACCTAGACATACCCCAAACTTTATATTAAGCATCCCCATAACAAAAATTTACATAAAAACAACTTTTGAAATTACTACCCCTGTACCCATTTTTGGCGGTTACGCCCATGAAATCGATAAAAAAATTGAAGTTTAACCTATTGGCATACATCAAACATAATATGTGACACGCCCATGTATCAAATTTGCCTAAAAAATCAACCAAAAATTAGTAGTATATAGCCAGTGATTGACCAGGAAGACTACCTTCCAGCCGCACATAAATTCTTATATGAGAGTCTGCCCGTACATGGAAGCACATTTTTTGGTGCCGTTTTTCCTTATATGAGAGTCTTCCTGGTCAATCACTGGCTATATACTACTAATTTTTGGTTGATTTTTTAGGCAAATTTGATACATGGGCGTGTCACATATTATGTTTGATGTATGCCAATAGGTTAAACTTCAATTTTTTTATCGATTTCATGGGCGTAACCGCCAAAAATGGGTACAGGGGTAGTAATTTCAAAAGTTGTTTTTCTGTAAATTTTTGTTATGGGGATGCTTAATATAAAGTTTGGGGTATGTCTAGGTGTTAATTTGACTATTTTTAACAGTTTCATGGGCGTAACCGCCAAAAATGGGTACGGGGGTAGTAATTTCAAAAGTTGTTTTTATGTAAATTTTTGTTATGGGGATGCTTAATATAAAGTTTGTGGTATGTCTAGATGTTAAATTGACTATTTTTAACAGTTTCATGGGCGTAACCGCCAAAAATGGGTACAGGGGTAGTAATTTTAAAAGTTGTTTTTATGTAAATTCTTGATACGGGGATGTTTATTATAAAGTTTGGGGTATGTCTAGCTGTTAAATTTACTCTTTTTAACAGTTTCATGGGCGTAACCGCCAAAAATGGGTAAGGGGGCAACACTCATAAAAGTGGTTTTTTAGTAAATTTTTGCTATGGGGATGCTTAATATAAGTTTGGAGTAACCCTAGAGTGTAAATTTACTATTTCTAACAGTTTCATGGGCGTCCCCTCATAAAGGGTCAAGGGGCGTAACAATCATAAATGTGGTATTTTAAGCAAAATCTTGTTTTTCTTAGTGGGTTATGGTAGGAGTGTAACCTACGTGTTTGGTAATACTTTCGTTTAGTAGAGTTATAGCAGGGGACATAACTTTCATGCTTTGCAGTACTTTTCTTAGCAGAGTTGTGACAGGGGCGTGAACTTTAAGTTCATTCTTTCAATGTGGTGTTTTAGTGTGTTTGGCTTTTACTAGAGTTCTATGAATATTTTCAATAATGATTTAGACACAGTCGCAACTATCATCAAGTGCAACATTTTTAGTAAATTGTAATTATTTATTAGGGTTTTCTCAGCTGTATTAAAGACTTTGGTTGATAAGTGGATACTTTTTAGGGTTTTGAGTTCAACTTTTTGGTTATGAGACGAAATTTTAGGGCTTGTTGTTAAATTAGTTGTCTTTTGGAGTAACTTTTTGGACTTTGCATATAAATTGTTGGGGTTTGTGTCTAACTATTTTGAGTTAAGGTTGTCTTTTTGACAAACTTTTGGACTTTGAATGTAACTATTTGGTCTTTTGTGTCTAAATATTCTGAGTTTGGGTTGTTTTTTTGACAAAATTTTGGACTTTGCATATAACATTTATGACTTTCGTGTCTAACTATTCTGAGTTTGGGTTGTCTTTTTGATAAAGTTTTGGCCTTTGTATATAACATTTACGACTTTTGTGTCGAACTAGTATCACTTTGGGACTAAATTTTTAGGGTTTTGAGTTCAACTGTTTGGTTATGAGACGAACTTTTGGGGTTAAGTGTTACATTAGTTGTCTTTTGGAGTAACTTTTTTGACTTTGCCTATAAATTGTTGGGTTTTGTGTCTAACTATTCTGAGTTTGGGTTGTCTTTTTGACAAACTTTTAGACTTTGTATATAATATTTACGACTTTTGTGTCGAACTAGTATCACTTTGGGACTAAATTTTTAGGGTTTTGAGTTCAACTGTTTGGTTATGAGACGAAATTTTGGGGTTAAGTGTTACATTAGTTGTCTTTTGGAGTAACTTTTTGGACTTTACCTATAAATTGTTGGGTTTTGTGTCTAACTATTTTGAGTTTGGGTTGTCTTTTTAACAAACTTTTGGATTTGAATATAACATTTACGACTTTCGTGTCTAACAATTACGACTTTGGGACTAAATTTGTAGAGTTCGTGTTCAACTTTGTGCATATGAGCTGAAATTTTGGGGTTAAGTGTTACATTAGTTGTCTTTTGGAGTAACTTTTTGGACTTTGCCTATAAATTGTTGGGTTTTGTGTCTAACTATTTTGAGTTTGGGTTGTCTTTTTGACAAACTTTTAGACTTTGTATATAACATTTACGACTTTTGTGTCGAACAATTACGACTTTGGGACTAAATTTGTAGAGTTCGTGTTCAACTTTGTGCATATGAGCCGAAATTTTGGGATTAAGAGTTACATTAGTTGTCTTTTGGAGTAACTTTTTGGACTTTGCCTATAAATTGTTGGGTTTTGTGTCTAACTATTTTGAGTTTGGTTTGTCTTTTTGACAAACTTTTAGACTTTGTATATAACATTTACGACTTTTGTGTCGAACTAGTATCACTTTGGGACTAAATTTTTAGGGTTTTGAGTTCAACTTTTTGGTTATGAGACGAAATTTTGGGGTTAAGTTTTATATTAGTTGTCTTTTGGAGTAACTTTTTGGACTTTGCATATACATTTTTGAGCTTTGCATCTAACTATTTTGAGTTTGGGTTGTCTTTTTGACAAACTTTTGGACTTTGCATATAACATTTACGACTTTCGTGTCTAACAATTACAACTTTGGGCCTAAATTTGTAGAGTTTGTGTTCAACTTTGTGAGTATGAACCAAAATTTTAGGGTTTGGAACTAAGTTTTCTTACCTGAAATGATCATCTTTACTGTTGTCTGTCATTCGTTGAAGTGATAAAGATATGGAACTCCAAAGTCTAAGAGCTGAAGTAATCACCTTTAATGATGTATGTCGTTCGTTGAAGTGGGAAACCTTGGTATTAAAGCCTTCAGCGGTCAAAATGAGGTCATAGAACTCTTCTGGGATTGCCTCAGGGGTCAAAACGAGTTCAAGTAACCCACCACCCCGCATTTTTCCCCCACTGCTGACCCGACAGCCACTACCTACGCTTGGGCTAACGCGCTTTTCTGATTGGTTAATCCACCTGTCAGCCATTTCTTCGCCCCGCCTCCTATGTTAATACTCTTTTCTGATTGGTTAATCCCGATATCAAGCGATGTTGGCATAGTCACTCGCTGATTGGCTAATTTATTCATTTCTTACCAGGTTATATTTAAACTAGACGGCGTTATAAGTTTGGTTGATTCAAGGAAAGTTACTGTTCACACTAGCGGATTTTTGCACAGTAAGTTGGCTTGTTTTCTCTTAACGTATGTTAAGGCTTATCGATAACAGGTTATATTCGGTGTAGATGATTGAGACTATATTTTACGCTGTAAGTTTGAATGTTTTCTCTTAAAGTATGGTAAGACTTAACGATAACACGTTATTCAACTGTATTGATGTAAAGTAGTTAAGATAAGTAATGTTGAATGTAATGTTCCTTCATTTTTCTTATTGGTTGATTAAAGTATGATATACCAGACAACCGCCATACACCACACATACCACACTAGATGACCTCCATACACCCCTCACGACACAGTAGACGACCTCCATACACCCCTCACGACACACTAAACGCCCTCTATACACCCAATATGACACACTAAACGACCTACATACACCCATCATGACACACTAGACGCCCTCTATACACCCAATATGACACACTAGACGACCGCTATACACCCATCATGACACACTAGACGCCCTCTATACACCCAATATGACACACTAGACGACCTCCGTACACCCATCACGACATACTAGCCGACCTCCATTGACCCATCACGGCACACTAGACGACCCCTATACAACCATCATGACACACTAGACGACCCCTATACAACCATCATGACACACTAGACGACCCCTATACAACCATCATGACACACTAAACGCCCTCTATACACCCAATATGACACACTAGACGACCTCCGTACACCCATCACGGCACACTAGACGACCCCTATACAACCATCATGACACACTAGACGACCCCTATACAACCATCATGACACACTAAACGCCCTCTATACACCCAATATGACACACTAGACGACCTCCGTACACCCATCACGACATACTAGCCGACCTCCATTGACCCATCACGGCACACTAGACGACCCCTATACAGCCCTTATTACACACTAGGCGACCTCCATACACCCATCGCTGCGATGAACATACTAGCAAAACAGACTGTATAAACTGTAAGGGTGTTAAAGCGTACACCAAACGAACGCCCGGGCTTTTTAAACTAGAGTACGAAGGGACAGCTCTTGTTAGCTTATGTAGTAAGACGTACCATTGTAGTGGGGATTACGATAAAATCAGTTGTAAAGGGCTAAGCAAGCAACACAACAAATTAGATAAAGATATGTTTTTAGCGGTTCTCGCCACGCAAAAGGCCAAGGGTGGGAAAAATTTAGGTTTCAAAGTCTTAAATAATTCCATATTTTCCTACAGTCAAACAAGAAATGCTCTTTCCTATTTCTATATAAAAAGAAAGGTAGCTGATGATAACGTCTCGACAACTCCTCTAGATATTTAACTCTTTACACTACCAGCTTAGACTACCCAGCAATCTCTAACAGTTTCACCCCTTATGATTCATTTATGACATAGAGCTAAGCAGACACCCAACTACATAGCTATAAATAATTGTTATCCTTGTACTATATATTTACTCAATGTACTGAATATGTTTGTAATATTATATAATATCCACTGTATGTTATACACCTATTGAGATAATAAAAGAATAAAATATATCTTTTGTCTTTTGTTTTATATTGATTGTTTTTCAATGCTGTTGTATAATCTACTAACCTATCACTAACGATCAAGAACTCCAAAGCCAGGACACACCAGACATAAACACGTCACTTCCGGGTCACCTGGACTAGAGGTCAATACCTCGACACGAAATGTCACGGTTAACTCCCCCTGCGCCGCACGCTTTATGCGCGCCGCGCGCCGCCCTATATATCTTTGTTAATTTACGGGCCAAATGCTAATCAAATGGACCCTTGTATACTACTGACACTCAAACACAGCAATACAGAGAGAGAGAGAGAGAGAGAGAGAGAGAGAGAGAGAGAGAGAGAGAGATTACTCTTGCAAGACTATTCCGAATAACTCTCTTTTTCTGTCAGTTTTATTGAACATCATCATCATCGAGTGCCTTCTCCGCAACGAAGGTTGGCTACCATGGATCGTCATTCTACTCTGTTTCTTGCTTTGATGGTGCAGGCTTACATCCATTTAGTAGGTCCAATCTTTCAACTCATTTTACCTTCAAGATTCACATATTTCTCTTACGAATTGTTCTGTTAACAAATACCGAAATTACGTCATACAATTAATTTCTTCTTCTTCTCCTCCTTTCTTAGTCATCCCAACTCCTATGGGAACTCTGCCAGCTCAAGGTTCCGGTAACTCGAGTAGTCGCACTGGGTGCGCTAGAACATATTTACAATCTGACGTTTTTAAGATGGAAAAGTAGGTTCATGTGTGTGTGTGTGTGTGTCTGTGTGTGCGTGCGTGCGCGCGCGTGTGTGTGTGCATGTATATATATATATATATATATATATATATATATATAAGTAAAGAGCCCCGTCACGCAAAGTGGCCTATAGGGAATATGGTGTTAGTGACCATAATTTTTACAGACCTTCGGCACAAAAGTGTTGGGGTAATGTGCTCGGTATTACGCCCGTGCCGCTTCACTTTCCCAGAAAACAATCCGGTACACATTTAAGGCTGGGCGAACCCGGTAGCCGTCGATCAGGCTCTTGTCCTTTGTAGTACAGTTTAGTTAACCACTGAGCTATCGTGGATCCCTGCGTTAATATATATATATATATATATATATATATATATATATATATATATATATATATATATATATATATATATATATCTATTGACCTTTCGAGCCGTAACCGGCCCATAGGGCGTAGACCAAGATACACCTTCTCCTATATGAATTTTTGTTCTAGCAGTTTTCTTTTAAAGATATTTTATCAAATCTCGCCATCTGTCTCTGTTCTGTGCAAGCAGTTCTATCTCATTGAGGGAGCCGATTCCTGCTGCTCTTGCCTCTCTCATCAATGTTCTTCTCAGTGTCTCCCTGGGTCTTCCTCTTTTTCTTTTACCTGTTGTTTCCCATATGAGGGCTTGCTTTGCTATTCGATTATTATCTCTTCTCATCACATGTCCAACGTATGACCATCGTCTTTTCTTTATTACTGAAGATATTAGTGGTTGATTGGCGATTTCTCTAATTTCCTCGTTTGTTTTGAATTCGTTCCATTCTATACCAAGTATTTTCCTTAGACATTTATTTTCGAATGCGTTCAACTTTGTTTCTATATCTCTTGTTGTTTTCCAGCTTTCACACGCATACGTAAGGGTTGATAGTACATTTGATTTGAATAGCCTAAGTTTTGTGTTTGTGCTAATGAGTTTTGATTTCCACAACTTTTCAAGGCTTCTGAAAGACATTGCTGCTTTAGCCAGTCTGATTCTAATTTCTTTGCTCGTATCCCCTTCTCGATCAATGTGACTTCCAAGATAGATAAAGTGATCGATCTCTTCCACTGGTTTGTTTTCCATGTATATTTTGTCACTTGTTGGAATTAAACTTTTCATGACTTTAGTCTTTTCATGATATATATATGTGTGTGTGTGTGTGTGTGTGTGATTGTGTGTGTGTGTGTAGTGTGTATACTGTGTATGGTGTGTATATGTGTGTGTTTGTGCTTGGAGAGAGAGGGAGAGTCACGTGTTAAAACACAGTCCAGGTCATAAACTCATTTCTATATGTTTAGTATTTTTCCTGTGGAAACGTTTACAATTATGCTGAAAAATGGCGCCGAAGTTTAGCTTGTCCAGGGCGCCAGCAACCATACGACCTTCACTGGTTCGGTGTGTAGGGCTCCTGCAAGAGATCTCCACCCAATCCAGTCTGGAGCAAACAGGGACAACTCTCGCCAGAACCTGTCAACTTCTTTCATTTCATCACATATGACATCGTCATGCCCCTCTGCCTCTTCTTAGCTTGCTAGAATGGACTAAGCATTAACAATGACAGCACCTGCCAACTTCTTTCATCATATATAACATCGTCATGCCCCTCTGCCTCTTCTTAGCTTGCTAGAATGGACTAAGCATTAACAATGACAGCACCTGCCATACACCTAAATACTGCAACATTACTTTCTCGCTCCCTCTTTATTTAAACATTTCCTGTTTTTCTTATTTCTTTCTTTCATTCTCCATTCCGTTTGTTTGATTAACAATTCCAGACAGTAGGCCCTTTGCATGTTATTTATTTAAAATCTGTTGTTGACTCTTTAACACTCACCAGTTCCAGTTCATGATCTTGCTAGTGCCTCCAGGCGCCACCTGGATCACTTTCTTTGAGCGGTCGTAAATGTCTGTCTGTACCTGCAACATATAGGCAAAACATATGTGGCTAATATATATGTCTGTCTATACCTGCAACATACAGGCAAATCATCATCATCAAGTACCGGGCCTACTGGCGTAGGTGATCATGTCTCTCCACAACTTTCAATGCGACAGTTACCGAAGGAGGGTTTTCCGTTGGAATCCCCCTTAACGTTGTTGTCGTGATTTCTATTGTTGTGGCGATTCATGATTGTACAAAAAGGTTACGATGGTGGGTTTTATAGGCAAATATATTAGGCTAATCTATCTGTCTGTCTGTACTTATAACATATAAACAAATATATGTGGCTAATCTATCTGTCTGTCTGTACTTACAGCATATAGGTAAATATATTTGGGGCTAATCTATCTGTCAGCCTGTATCTGCAACATATAGGCAAATATATGAGGCTAATCTATTTGTCTGTCTGTACTTATAACATATAAACAAATATATGTGGCTAATCTATCTGTCTGTCTGTACTTACAGCATATAGGTAAATATATTTGGGGCTAATCTATCTGTCAGCCTGTATCTGCAACATATAGGCAAATATATGAGGCTAATCTATCTGTCTGCCTGTATCTGCAACATATAGGTAAATATATGAGGCTAATCTAAAGAAATGTAAATGTAAAGAAAAAGACATCACCTCAGTGCAAAATAAAGACAAGTGGAACAATATTAAAACAGGTAAATGAATTTAAATATTTGGGAACTTTGTTAACCGGAAGATGTACAAAAGAGGTGAGATGCAGAATGGCTCAGGCAAAAACAGCTTTCCAAAAAATGAGGGAGATACTATGCAATCAATTTTTGACAATAGAAACAAGAAAAAGGGTTCTTAAATGTTATGTAGAGCCAGTTATAACATATGGATGAGATTCATGGACAATAGGACAACAGACAAGAAAATCACTGGAGTCTGTAGAAATGTGGTTTAACAGAAGAATATTGAGAATACCAAGGGCAGCTAAGAAGAGTAATGAAGATGTTCTGAGAGAGGTCAAAGCAAAAAGAGAGCTAATTTCCAATATTAGGAAGAAACAAGCATCATTTTTTGGCCATGTAATGAGAAGAGAACAAATGGAATATATTGTAACAACTGGAAAAATTGAGGGACGAAGAGATAGTCAAGCAAAGAGAAAAAATAACAGACAGCTTAAGAGAATGGCTTGGCAGAAGGTCAACAACAGAAATGATAAATAGCTGCCGAGATCGAAAGTTGTGGAGAGACATGATCACTTACGCCAGCAGGCCAGGTACTTGATGATGATGAATCTATTTGTATGCCTGTATCTGAATCATATTATTGGGCAAACAATGTACTGTCTGCACCTGCAATATAGGCAAACATATGGGACTAATCTGTCTGTACCTGCGACATATAGTCAAATATATAGGGCAGCCACCCTGGTGGAACTTAGAAGTCGATGAGGCTTGGCGGAGCAAGAGACAAACGGCCAAGACATGGCAGAAAGCCAGAAAGAATGGAAGAACACAACCTGAGCTCTTGAAGCGTCTGAAAGTAGAGGTCGACCAAAAAATGATGCACTTTAAACTATGTGCTAAGCAGGCTAAGGATGCCAAATGGGATGACTTCTGAAGAAAAGTGAGCTCAGAAAAATCGCTAGCCACATTCTGGCGCCTTCATTAGAGCATGAATGTCACAACACGACACAGAGGCATACCAGACTTTCAGAGCACAGGCCGGAAATGGCACAAATCTGATGAGAGCAAAGGGAAGGCCCTGCTTGCCCTCTACATTGAGCAGACGGACCAAACAAATGAGGTTGTAAGAATGAGGATACCGGGACCGCTGTTAAAATTGTGTAAGGGTGTAGGGCTGGAAGAAGATCTCACAATCACGATGACACAGGCGATTTAGCTGACGACGACTTGACAAAAATGGCCAATGAGTTTAATGCCAGCATTCGGAGTGGCCAGATTAAGTGTGGCTACACAGCTACTTACTACCGCTACCTAAGCCAAACAAGGACCATTCTCAGATCAGTGCCTACAGAATAATTACAAAGCAGAACACTGCGGGCAAACTGCTGAAGAAAATGGTTGCCCGTGTCCTCATCTATCACCTTGAGCAGAAACGCGCATTCCCACTCGGATGTTATAGATATAACAAAGAGACAAGGCTCAAATCGGCAGTATTTGCCTATGACGTCTTCGAAGGCTGATACAGACAAGGGGAGACATATGCTGCTGCCATAGATCTGGAGGATGCATACAACAGGGTACCATTTGAATATCTCATGCACATGCTCCTCAAACTGGCGGTGCACCCCTTCCTCATTAGATGGATCGCCGCGGCACTGATTCAGAGGAAGGTGATACTCAGATGTGGAAGTTGGTCTTCCGAGCCAACATCCATTTGTCCTGGGCTGCCACAAGGCTCACCATTGTCACCAGTTCTATTTAACGTGTACACAATAACGATCACGGAACAACAGCTGGATGGGAGGGGAAGAACTATGACTTTTGCTGATGATATTCTGGTATATCGACAGGGAAGAGACAGACGGGGAATCGCCTCCACAATGCAAGACGAACTCGATCGCATTTCTTCCTGGTGTGGGATTTCAGGTGCCGTGGTTAATCCTAATAAAGTATCAGTTTCATGGTTCTCCCGTAACAATCATATCGTTAATACGACCACACCAGTAGTACGAATGGGAGCTGATGAGGTGACCAGGGACAAGTTGATGACATACCTCGGAGTTAAGTTTGATCGCAGCCTGTGTTTTCGGGACCACGTCGACCATGTGATAACAAAATCCCGCAAAGGATTAGCCGCCTTGAAGGTCATGGCAGCTGCCAACATCGACCAGAGGCTACTTACTCTTCTGTTCCAGGGATTAGTCCTCGCACCAATCGAGTATGCCCTGGCCATTCTTACTGTCAGTACGACTCAAATTGATAGGCTGGAGAAAATACAAAATGAAGCCATGCGCATTATCCTGGGATGTACGAGGGACACTCCCTGTGTGGCAATGAGGTATCTTCTTGATTTTCCAACCATGGATGGCGGAATCAAGATCTGGAGAGCACGAGCAAACCTGAAGATTAGTACAGATACAGAGCATCCATTGCACCACGTGCTCAACACAGAGAAAGGTGCCAGGCTAAAAAGAGGCAAATCATGGGTGGGCCGAGCAGAAGATGTCATCAAACAGGTCTGTTGGCTTACCATTATTAGCGTTGGTGAGGAGTGGATACCGGTGCCTACGTCTTTCAAGGGGACTTTCTCGTGTATTGTCACACTCGACAGGAAAAGTAGGGAACAGAACCCGGTCGTCGTTAATGCTGAGGTCAACGGTCTCATCTGCGATAATACCGATGAGAAAGATGCAGTCATCTATAAAGACGGATCTGTAATACGACACCAAAGAAGTGCATGGGCATTTACAGCACACTCGGCAGGCAGAATAGTCAAAGAAGATAGTGGTGCATACGTCATGACCACGATAGCATGACAATGGAGGTTATGGCAGTGACCAAGGCATTCAAATGGTTAGAGTCACAAGACTACACCCACTCATGTATACTGAGTGATTCGATGAGCATGATTAAAAAAACAAAGTGGAGGCGGGCTCTGTACGCATGCAATGGGTAGAGTCGTTGCAGAAATCCAAAATACGTAAGGTCACCTTTGTCTATGCCCCTGGACATGCAGGAGTACGGGGACATGAAAGAGCGGACAGGTTGGCTAGCTGCGCTGTCGTTGGGGACGGGCAACCAATGGATCGGGCGGACATCATCAATGCCCTCCGAGATGTGGGAAGAGCACAGGACTTCGACAAACACAGATCCACGTCACTTCTTCGGATGATGGAAATGGGAGTTAAGATGGGCACAGCCAGAAATGAGAAACTTGGTGGCCGTGTAAGAAGACTTATCAACCAACATAGAACTGGAGTCGTCAGTCGCTGGACACTGAGGGAATTGCTGAGGAGGGGATCTGAGCACCTATGGACATGTTCGGAGTGCAATGATTATGACCCGCAAATAACTCAATAACCCAAAAAACACAATGTAGGGCTAATCTATCTGTCTGTCTGTACTAGCAACATGTAGGCATATATGTCGGGCAAATCTAACAGTTTGTCTGTACCTGCAACATATAGGCATATATGTGGGACAAATCTAACTGTTTGTACCTGCAATATATAGGCATATATGTGGGACAAATCTAACTGTCTGTCTGTACCTGCAACATAGAGGCATATATGTGGGACAAATCTAACTGTCTGTCTGTACCTGCAACATAGAGGCATATATGTGGGACAAATCTAACTGTCTGTCTGTACCTGCAACATATAGGCATATATGTGAGACAAATCTAACTGTCTGTCTGTACCTGCAACATATAGGCATATATGTGAGACAAATCTAACTGTCTGTCTGTACCTGCAACATATAGGCATATATGTGAGACAAATCTAACTGTCTGTCTGTACCTGCAACATATAGGCATATATGTGGGACAAATCTAACTGTCTGTCTGTACCTGCAACATATAGGCATATATGTGAGACAAATCTAACTGTCTGTCTGTACCTGCAACATATAGGCATATATGTGGGACAAATCTAACTGTCTGTCTGTACCTGCAACATATAGGCATATATGTGGGACAAATCTAACTGTCTGTCTGTACCTGCAACATATAGGCATATATGTGGGACAAATCTAACTGTCTGTCTGTACCTGCAACATATAGGCATATATGTGGGACAAATCTAACTGTCTGTCTGTACCTGCAACATATAGGCATATATGTGGGACAAATCTAACTGTCTGTCTGTACCTGCAACATATAGGCATATATGTGGGACAAATCTAACTGTTTGTCTGTACCTGCAACATATAGGCATATATGTGGGACAAATCTAACTGTTTGTCTGTACCTGCAACATATAGGCATATATGTGGGACAAATCTAACTGTCTGTCTGTACCTGCAACATATAGGCATATATGTGGGACAAATCTAACTGTCTGTCTGTACCTGCAACATATAGGCATATATGTGGGACAAATCTAATTGTTTGTATGTACCTGCAACATATAGGCATATATGTGGGACAAATCTAACTGTCTGTCTGTACCTGCAACATATAGGCATATATGTGGGACAAATCTAACTGTCTGTCTGTACCTGCAACATATAGGCATATATGTGGGACAAATCTAACTGTCTGTCTGTACCTGCAACATATAGGCATATATGTGAGACAAATCTAACTGTCTGTCTGTACCTGCAACATATAGGCATATATGTGGGACAAATCTAACTGTCTGTCTGTACCTGCAACATATAGGCATATATGTGAGACAAATCTAACTGTCTGTCTGTACCTGCAAAATATAGGCATATATGTGGGACAAATCTAACTGTCTGTCTGTACCTGCAACATATAGGCATATATGTGAGACAAATCTAACTGTCTGTCTGTACCTGCAACATATAGGCATATATGTGAGACAAATCTAACTGTCTGTCTGTACCTGCAAAATATAGGCATATATGTGGGACAAATCTAACTGTCTGTCTGTACCTGCAAAATATAGGCATATATGTGGGACAAATCTAACTGTCTGTCTGTACCTGCAACATATAGGCATATATGTGGGACAAATCTAACTGTCTGTCTGTACCTGCAACATATAGGCATATATGTGGGACAAATCTAACTGTCTGTCTGTACCTGCAACATATAGGCATATATGTGAGACAAATCTAACTGTCTGTCTGTACCTGCAACATATAGGCATATATGTGGGACAAATCTAACTGTCTGTCTGTACCTGCAACATATAGGCATATATGTGAGACAAATCTAACTGTCTGTCTGTACCTGCAACATATAGGCATATATGTGGGACAAATCTAACTGTCTGTCTGTACCTGCAACATATAGGCATATATGTGGGACAAATCTAACTGTCTGTCTGTACCTGCAACATATAGGCATATATGTGGGACAAATCTAACTGTCTGTCTGTACCTGCAACATATAGGCATATATGTGGGACAAATCTAACTGTCTGTCTGTACCTGCAACATATAGGCATATATGTGAGACAAATCTAACTGTTTGTCTGTACCTGCAACATATAGGCATATATGTGGGACAAATCTAACTGTTTGTCTGTACCTGCAACATATAGGCATATATGTGGGACAAATCTAACTGTCTGTCTGTACCTGCAACATATAGGCATATATGTGGGACAAATCTAACTGTCTGTCTGTACCTGCAACATATAGGCATATATGTGGGACAAATCTAACTGTCTGTCTGTACCTGCAACATATAGGCATATATGTGAGACAAATCTAACTGTCTGTCTGTACCTGCAACATATAGGCATATATGTGGGACAAATCTAACTGTCTGTCTGTACCTGCAACATATAGGCATATATGTGAGACAAATCTAACTGTCTGTCTGTACCTGCAACATATAGGCATATATGTGGGACAAATCTAACTGTCTGTCTGTACCTGCAACATATAGGCATATATGTGGGACAAATCTAACTGTTTGTCTGTACCTGCAACATATAGGCATATATGTGGGACAAATCTAACTGTCTGTCTGTACCTGCAACATATAGGCATATATGTGAGACAAATCTAACTGTCTGTCTGTACCTGCAACATATAGGCATATATGTGGGACAAATCTAACTGTCTGTCTGTACCTGCAACATATAGGCATATATGTGAGACAAATCTAACTGTCTGTCTGTACCTGCAACATATAGGCATATATGTGGGACAAATCTAACTGTCTGTCTGTACCTGCAACATATAGGCATATATGTGAGACAAATCTAACTGTCTGTCTGTACCTGCAACATATAGGCATATATGTGAGACAAATCTAACTGTCTGTCTGTACCTGCAACATATAGGCATATATGTGGGACAAATCTAACTGTCTGTCTGTACCTGCAACATATAGGCATATATGTGGGACAAATCTAACTGTCTGTCTGTACCTGCAACATATAGGCATATATGTGGGACAAATCTAACTGTCTGTCTGTACCTGCAACATATAGGCATATATGTGAGACAAATCTAACTGTCTGTCTGTACCTGCAACATATAGGCATATATGTGGGACAAATCTAACTGTCTGTCTGTACCTGCAACATATAGGCATATATGTGGGACAAATCTAACTGTCTGTCTGTACCTGCAACATATAGGCATATATGTGGGACAAATCTAACTGTCTGTCTGTACCTGCAACATATAGGCATATATGTGGGACAAATCTAACTGTCTGTCTGTACCTGCAACATATAGGCATATATGTGAGACAAATCTAACTGTCTGTCTGTACCTGCAACATATAGGCATATATGTGGGACAAATCTAACTGTCTGTCTGTACCTGCAATATATAGGCATATATGTGAGACAAATCTAACTGTCTGTCTGTACCTGCAACATATAGGCATATATGTGAGACAAATCTAACTGTCTGTCTGTACCTGCAACATATAGGCATATATGTGAGACAAATCTAACTGTCTGTCTGTACCTGCAACATATAGGCATATATGTGGGACAAATCTAACTGTCTGTCTGTACCTGCAACATATAGGCATATATGTGGGACAAATCTAACTGTCTGTCTGTACCTGCAACATATAGGCATATATGTGAGACAAATCTAACTGTCTGTCTGTACCTGCAACATATAGGCATATATGTGAGACAAATCTAACTGTCTGTCTGTACCTGCAACATATAGGCATATATGTGGGACAAATCTAACTGTCTGTCTGTACCTGCAACATATAGGCATATATGTGGGACAAATCTAACTGTCTGTCTGTACCTGCAACATATAGGCATATATGTGAGACAAATCTAACTGTCTGTCTGTACCTGCAACATATAGGCATATATGTGAGACAAATCTAACTGTCTGTCTGTACCTGCAACATATAGGCATATATGTGGGACAAATCTAACTGTCTGTCTGTACCTGCAACATATAGGCATATATGTGGGACAAATCTAACTGTCTGTCTGTACCTGCAACATATAGGCATATATGTGAGACAAATCTAACTGTCTGTCTGTACCTGCAACATATAGGCATATATGTGAGACAAATCTAACTGTCTGTCTGTACCTGCAACATATAGGCATATATGTGAGACAAATCTAACTGTCTGTCTGTACCTGCAACATATAGGCATATATGTGGGACAAATCTAACTGTCTGTCTGTACCTGCAACATATAGGCATATATGTGGGACAAATCTAACTGTCTGTCTGTACCTGCAACATATAGGCATATATGTGGGACAAATCTAACTGTCTGTCTGTACCTGCAACATATAGGCATATATGTGAGACAAATCTAACTGTCTGTCTGTACCTGCAACATATAGGCATATATGTGAGACAAATCTAACTGTCTGTCTGTACCTGCAACATATAGGCATATATGTGGGACAAATCTAACTGTCTGTCTGTACCTGCAACATATAGGCATATATGTGGGACAAATCTAACTGTCTGTCTGTACCTGCAACATATAGGCATATATGTGGGACAAATCTAACTGTCTGTCTGTACCTGCAACATATAGGCATATATGTGGGACAAATCTAACTGTCTGTCTGTACCTGCAACATATAGGCATATATGTGGGACAAATCTAACTGTCTGTCTGTACCTGCAACATATAGGCATATATGTGGGACAAATCTAACTGTCTGTCTGTACCTGCAACATATAGGCATATATGTGAGACAAATCTAACTGTCTGTCTGTACCTGCAACATATAGGCATATATGTGAGACAAATCTAACTGTCTGTCTGTACCTGCAACATATAGGCATATATGTGGGACAAATCTAACTGTCTGTCTGTACCTGCAACATATAGGCATATATGTGGGACAAATCTAACTGTCTGTCTGTACCTGCAACATATAGGCATATATGTGGGACAAATCTAACTGTCTGTCTGTACCTGCAACATATAGGCATATATGTGGGACAAATCTAACTGTCTGTCTGTACCTGCAACATATAGGCATATATGTGGGACAAATCTAACTGTCTGTCTGTACCTGCAACATATAGGCATATATGTGAGACAAATCTAACTGTCTGTCTGTACCTGCAACATATAGGCATATATGTGAGACAAATCTAACTGTCTGTCTGTACCTGCAACATATAGGCATATATGTGGGACAAATCTAACTGTCTGTCTGTACCTGCAACATATAGGCATATATGTGGGACAAATCTAACTGTCTGTCTGTACCTGCAACATATAGGCATATATGTGAGACAAATCTAACTGTCTGTCTGTACCTGCAACATATAGGCATATATGTGAGACAAATCTAACTGTCTGTCTGTACCTGCAACATATAGGCATATATGTGAGACAAATCTAACTGTCTGTCTGTACCTGCAACATATAGGCATATATGTGGGACAAATCTAACTGTCTGTCTGTACCTGCAACATATAGGCATATATGTGGGACAAATCTAACTGTCTGTCTGTACCTGCAACATATAGGCATATATGTGGGACAAATCTAACTGTCTGTCTGTACCTGCAACATATAGGCATATATGTGAGACAAATCTAACTGTCTGTCTGTACCTGCAACATATAGGCATATATGTGAGACAAATCTAACTGTCTGTCTGTACCTGCAACATATAGGCATATATGTGGGACAAATCTAACTGTCTGTCTGTACCTGCAACATATAGGCATATATGTGGGACAAATCTAACTGTCTGTCTGTACCTGCAACATATAGGCATATATGTGAGACAAATCTAACTGTCTGTCTGTACCTGCAACATATAGGCATATATGTGAGACAAATCTAACTGTCTGTCTGTACCTGCAACATATAGGCATATATGTGAGACAAATCTAACTGTCTGTCTGTACCTGCAACATATAGGCATATATGTGAGACAAATCTAACTGTCTGTCTGTACCTGCAACATATAGGCATATATGTGGGACAAATCTAACTGTCTGTCTGTACCTGCAACATATAGGCATATATGTGGGACAAATCTAACTGTCTGTCTGTACCTGCAACATATAGGCATATATGTGGGACAAATCTAACTGTCTGTCTGTACCTGCAACATATAGGCATATATGTGAGCAAATGTAACTGTCTGTCTGTACCTGCAACATATAGGCATATATGTGGGACAAATCTAACTGTCTGTCTGTACCTGCAACATATAGGCATATATGTGGGACAAATCTAACTGTCTGTCTGTACCTGCAACATATAGGCATATATGTGGGACAAATCTAACTGTCTGTCTGTACCTGCAACATATAGGCATATATGTGGGACAAATCTAACTGTCTGTCTGTACCTGCAACATATAGGCATATATGTGGGACAAATCTAACTGTCTGTCTGTACCTGCAACATATAGGCATATATGTGGGACAAATCTAACTGTCTGTCTGTACCTGCAACATATAGGCATATATGTGGGACAAATCTAACTGTCTGTCTGTACCTGCAACATATAGGCATATATGTGAGACAAATGTAACTGTCTGTCTGTACCTGCAACATATAGGCATATATGTGGGACAAATCTAACTGTCTGTCTGTACCTGCAACATACAGAACACCAACGGCGGATGTTCAGAGAAGACAAAGGAGACCACAAGTCTTTTAATATTGTATCACAATGCAAATGTAATCACATTCCAGGTTATTAAGATAAATGTCAGTGTACAACCTTCAATCGTATTTCCTCGTACGTCGGGAAATCGTTCAAGTAATTTGATCCGTTACTAATAGAGGCTTCAGCGTTGATGTAGATCGAACCTACTACAGCCGCAATACGACATTCATCAATATTGCGATAAGAGCTAGGTAGTCCATTTCAGCAATAATCTCCTGGTGGTCATGACAATAGTGTTTCAACTAATAGTTGCTCCGTTCTCTCTTTTTATCTTACTATAAAGGGATGGGTAGGGAGCCACGATAGCTCAGTGGTTAGTAAACTGGACTACAAGGGACAAGAGGTCGGGTTCAACCCTGATCGAAGGCTTCCGGGTTCACCCAGCCTTAAATGGGTACCGGATTTTTTTTCTGGGAAGATAAAGCGGGACGGACGTAATACTGACCACATTACTCCAAAAATCATGTGCCGAAGGTTTGTAAACATTATGGACACTAACACCAAATTTCCCATACGCCTCTTGGCGTGACAGGCTATTTATTTTATTTCCCTTTTATAGAGATGCATAGGCAGGACGGAGGGACGATTTTACCATTTGTTTCTCATAACCTACAATACAAATAACTATGGTATTATGGTGTGATTATGATAGTTTAGTGTAATTATTGAAGGAACTATTTGACATGGCGTAAAGTGCCGTAATCTTTATGTAGCAAATTATCAGGTTAAAGGTCAACAAATTAAAAAGTTCGGTGTCACATCTTGGCCTCCGCAAATTCCGAATCCATATCCGAGGCCGGATAACACATGCGCCTAATATATGTCTGTCTGTCTTGTCTTTCACCTAACCACATACTCACCCGCTTATCCGTTCATTTGTATGTCTGTCCGTCTGTCCACCCACCAATCTAACTACCCACTCACCCACCCATCCGTCTATTTGTCTGTCTGTCTGTCCACCCATCCACCAACCTAACCACCCACTCACACGACTATTCGTCTATTTGTCTGTCTCTCTGTTTGTCTCTCTATCTCCTCACTGCTCTACTTGTGTGTGTGACTAACAAGCCTATTTAACAAACATAATTCCACCCGAAAAGGCCGATAACCTCCACACACAAGTGTATATCTGCTCTTTCCTCCTCTTCTCCCTTTTCTTTTCAACTCCAAAGGGAGAGAAACGTTACATCTTCTTGCTCTGGTTGGCCACTTCAGCTATCACGAGGCGACATTCTCGATATAAAAGAAATAAATCTCTGAGCAGCGTTTTAATATCATCAGATTTTCTTGATCTCTCACAGGTTTATATATTATTTTAATAAGGAAACACTAATCTCATAAATATTGTGTTCAAACTTTATAGAGGTGAAGAAGGATGACACAACAAACGTTTCGGCTAATAAAGTTTTCATCATGAGACAAGAACACAACAAAATATCTGAGCTATAATTAGCCTGTTGTGTTTCCGTGTTTGTAAGTAAAATATGTCTTTATTATAAGTGATAGGGAGAGATCGATACGACAGGGAATGATTATTTGTAGAGGTTATAGAGGATGGAGATGAGCGTGTCAGAATATATAATAAAGTTTGTGTTTAGTTCACATGTTTTTTTTCTTTTTTTTTTTTTTTTTGCGTTGGCCAGCTTTCACCTCTCGCTGGATAGGACACACACTGTGGAAGCCAACTGAGAGTATTACACAACAGGCCCTGTTTGGAATCCCCAGGGGAAAAGACAAAGAGTAAGACCAAAGAATTCTTGGAGAAGACAGATAGAAGCGGAGATGAAGATGATGGGGAAGACATGGGATCATCTTTAAAAAAAATGGCAGGAAACAGAACGGCTTGGAAAGTGTTTATTGAGGACCTATTCTCCACAGGGAACTGAAAGGAAGTAGAGGAAGAAGAGCTTTCACCTCTGGCGAAGTCCCTACATAGTAGGAGCTGAATTTTGAGTGTTAACCTGTTTTTCAAACTGGAGCCGCAAAGATAGCAACTCACAGCCTCTCTGTCTCGAGACCGGTGTAATCCCCTCACAGGGTTTGATGTTGGGGGGGGGGGGGGTTGACTTTTACTTGTATCAAAGCGATGCTCTTGTGACTGGGAGATGGACCACGAGTATTAATCTGATATAGGCCGCCTCGCTTGGCTGCGCGGTTCAGGATTAGTTTGTATCTAACGCGAGTGAGTTCATTGCTTGTTGTAACAGATATTATCATTGTGTGTCATGACGGTTGGCGTAGGAGACTATGTCCTTCTACTATTTTCTATCTACAGTGCATCGTTTCAATTCTGCTGTTGTTTTTTTTCATGCTATGACACACAGCTATCTAGTATCATCTCTCTTTGTTGTCCCCGATCTCTCTTTCACTGTATTTAATCAGTTGTAACCAAGTATTTCAACTCTCCTCTTCTCATGATAAGTCAGAAAAATGTTGATTGTTTCTTTCTGATGTATTTTTAGGAGTTCTCTATTTGTGTTGACCTCTTTGATAATTTCCTCATTGGTCTTTTTAGCTGTCCAGGGAACTTTCAAAATTCTTCTGAGAAATACTATCTCTGTGGCTTCTAATCGTCTTTTCATTTGTTTGTCTACTGTCCATGAATCGCTTCCATAGGTAGAATTGGCTCTATTTAGCACCGATGAAATCTTTCTCACTTCTATTGACGTTTTTCATTTTTTGAAATACTATTTTAGTCTGAGGTATTCTGCTTTTTATTTCTGTAGCTCATCTTCCATCTGATGATTTTATTGTGCCCAAGTATTTGAAGCGTTGAACTTGTTTCAGATGTGTCCTGTTTATTTTTACGCTGCATGATAGTGATGATTGTTTCTACGATATGACCATTGCTTCTGTTTTCTTACTATTTAGACTGAGACTTTTTTGTTGCTTTCTTTCTTTTACTATTCTGTCTATCATTTCTTATAGTTCATTCGCCCAGAATAGAGGATTAGAACCAAATATAAGTCGTGCAGGAAGGAGATAGACAGACCTGAAAGGATTAGTAAAAATAAAAATGTTAGAAAGAGAGCAAATTGAAAGGAATGTACAATTTTAACATAAAGTTTTATGAAGAATTTAAAAATTGAATGCGAATTTAGATAAATACGATATAAAAACGATACGATGGTTAGTGATCTGGACTGCCTAGGACAAGAGGTAGGGTTCGATCCCAACCGATGGCTTCCGGGTTCATCCAGCCTTAATTGGTACTGGATTTTTTCCTGGAAAATAAAGCAGCACGGGCGTAATACCGACCACATTACCCCAAAAATCATGTGCTGAAGGTCTGTAAAAATTATGGTCACTAACACCATATTCCATATACACCACTTGGCGTGACGGGGACTCTTTACTTTTTACTTTACTAACCTAAACGGTAGACACTTGACTTAATAAGAAAATACATTCATACAATTTATTCCCGAGTTGTGCTCGTAACCCTATACTATAGTCGCGAGTACATATGCGTGCAAAACATCGCCAATGATAACTACTTTTATGGGGGGCAACTTAGTTGGCCGTGTTCTCTAGCGTTTGTTTCTCGTGACAGGGCACTGTGTCGAGGAGTACGTGTTCGATCCTGCTTTGAGCTATCTATTTTTTTTGTGGTTCATTATTTGTTTCTTTTTGTGGATGTATACATGCCTCTTTCAATGAAATTGTTCGCTGATTTATCGCCTCGGTAGTTTCCCTAAATAATAATATTCATTTATTATTATTTGTCTCATGTTTTCTACATGGGGCAGAGATTAATGTGTAATTTAATTTACCATTACGCGATCCGTTACAACCTACCGTGTCAGAGTAAAGGGCATCAACCCAGAAATCAGCATGGACTTTCTTGAGGGCCGTGTTGAAGTCCCAGTTAGGGTCCCATGTCCCAAGTAGCTTCCATCCTCCCAGAGTTGGGAGAATCCTCGTTAGGAACGGGGAACCTGGAACACAAAAAGTAGATTATCGCGTGTCAGTCACGTGCCCCATGCTCCAACTGGGGCTGTATGTATTCTCACACGTTATTATAAACTTTGCTTGAGTTGTCATTTGTGATCGGATACATTTGTAGCCACTAATATCAACACCTTATAGTAACAATCAGTCTGCATACGCTTCGAGATATGCTGGGACCGGCGGTGGATCGAATATGGAGATGCCCCAAATGCAATTTAGATTGATTCCGTCAATGTAATGGAATATTTTTTTTAAAAAAAGTAAAGAACCCCGGTCACGCTAAGTGGCGTATAGGGAATATGGTGTTAATGACCATAAATTTTACTGACCTTCGGCACATGATTTTTGGGGCAATGTGATCGGTATTACGCCCGTGCTGCTTTACTTTCCCAGAAAACAATCCGGTACCCATTAGAGGCTGGGTGAACCGGAAGCCGTCGGTTGGGATCAAACCCTACCTCTTGTCCTTTGTAGTCCAGTTGTAATGGAATATAATAATGTTTAATTACAGCATAACTGGCTGTCGCACCGTAAGTCGCTATTTTGCCGTCAATCTGCATTTGTCTCGTCTTCCAGCTCTCTTGTTTACACGCACACACGCAAATTCACGTACACATACAGACACATACACACACACACACACACACACACATTACCCAAAAAAAATAGTATTTAAACTTTGAAATGATACAAGACTGAACACAAAATTTAACATCCATTCAGCGTACAATGTAGCAAGATCTTCAACAGACACTTTTAACTCCCTTTTGAACAAAAGGTCTTCAACAAACACTTCCAGCTCCCTGTGAGGCATAGGTCTTCAACAAACACTTCCAGCTCAATGTGAAGTAAGGTCTTCAACAAACACTTTCAGCTCCCTGTGAATTAAAGGTCTTCAACAAACACTTTCAGCTCCCTGTGAAGCAAAGGTCTTCAACAAACACTTTCAGCTCCCTGTGAAGTAAAGGTCTTCAACAAACACTTTCAGCTCCCTGTGAAGTAAAGGTCTTCAACAAACACTTTCAGCTCCCTGTGAAGTAAAGGTCTTCAACAAACACTTTCAGCTCCCTGTGAAGTAAAGTTCTTCAACAAACACTTTCAGCTCAATGTGAAGTAAAGGTCTTCAACAAACACTTTCAGCTCCCTGTGAAGTAAAGGTCTTCAACAAACACTTTCAGCTCCCTGTGAAGTAAAGGTCTTCAACAAACACTTTCAGCTCCCTGTGTAGCAAAGGTCTTCAACAAACACTTTCAGCTCCCTGTGAAACAAAGGTCTTCAACAAACACTTTCAGCTCCCTGTGAAGTAAAGGTCTTCAACAAACACTTCCAGCTCCCTGTGAAGCAAAGTTCTTCAACAAACACTTCCAGCTCCCTGTGAAGCAAAGTTCTTCAACAAACACTTCCAGCTCCCTGTGAAGCAAAGTTCTTCAACAAACACTTCCAGCTCCCTGTGAAGCAAAGGTCTTCAACAAACACTTCCAGCTCCCTGTAAAGCAAAGGTCTTCAACAAACACTTTCAGCTCCCTGTGAAGCAAAGGTCTTCAACAAACACTTTCAGCTCCCTGTGAAGCAAAGGTCTTCAACAAACACTTTCAGCTCCCTGTGAAGCAAAGGTCTTCAACAAACACTTTCAGCTCCCTGTGAAGCAAAGGTCTTCAACAAACACTTTCAGCTCCCTGTGAAGCAAAGGTCTTCAACAAACACTTCCAGCTCCCTGTGGAGCAAAGGTCTTCAACAAACACTTTCAGCTCCCTGTGAAGCAAAGGTCTTCAACAAACACTTCCAGCTCCCTGTGGAGCAAAGGTCTTCAACAAACACTTTCAGCTCCCTGTGAAGCAAAGGTCTTCAACAAACACTTCCAGCTCCCTGTGAAGTAAAGGTCTTCAACAAACACTTTCAGCTCCCTGTGAAGCAAAGGTCTTCAACAAACACTTCCAGCTCCCTGTGGCGCAAAGGTCTTCAACAAACACTTTCAGCTCCCTGTGAAGCAAAGGTCTTCAACAAACACTTCCAGCTCCCTGTGAAGTAAAGGTCTTCAACAAACACTTCCAGCTCCCTGTGGAGCAAAGGTCTTCAACAAACACTTTCCAGCCCGTCCTATTTCTTGTCATTCTCTAAAGATCGATCCATGTCTTCCCCGTTCTCTTCATGTCTGCTCCCACCACCCCTGTAAGTATGTTTCATTAATTTCAGTCATCCTCTTTGTTTCCTCCTAGGGGTAAACAAAAGGAGAGTCAGTGACTCAAACTCTCTGTGGATTTCTCCATGTTGCGTCCTTCATTTTCTCGACAGATTGCCATTATCTATCCTGAATTGCTGAATTACTTTTCCCCATTTCCTTGACTTGTCCATGTTCGTGAAGTTTCTTTGTGGCTTATGTTTCTACAGTACAGGAAAGCTAGTCCCATGCACAACTTTCAAGGTAATAGTAGAGTCTGGGATCATATACTCACCTCCACATATTTTTAGAACCCTTCCCATTTACTGTATTTCACACCTGTGTCCGCCCTGTCAGCGGCCAAATCGATTCCAGTCCAGTCGGTGTCTGACTAAGTTCAGGACCACACAGAAGTGACTTATTTTCCTTTATTGAGACTCTAACATATTATCGCCATGTAGTTAAATGTATGTATATATCATCTATTTTGTTGTTGTTTGTTGTTGCAGGTGAATGCCTTGTTGACCGAAACGTTGTTCCTCTTTTGTTTTGTTTCTCACCTACGTAATGCGGTTGCTATACCACTTTTTCCTTTTTTTAATTTGTATTATTATCATCAGCTTTTCAACAGTTTGGCATTTCTATGCATCTTGATGCCTTTGCCCAACTCTTCTTGTACACCTCTAACGACATGCCTGGTAGTGACCAATTCTTTATTCCCCTTGTGGACCACTGCGGCGCACGGGTGTCAACACGAAGTAGACAGTACATTTTAATTAGCAAGAACGGGCTCGTGCGTATGCAATGGGCAGAGTCATTGCAGAAGTAAAAAATACGTAATGTCACCTTTGTCTACGTCCCAGGACATGCGGGAGTACGGGGAAATAAAAGAGCGGACAGGTTGGCTAGATGTGCTATTTTTGAGGACGGTCAACCAATGGATCTTGCGGACATCATCAATGTCTTCCGAGATGTGGGAAGGACACATGGCATCGACAACCATGTGTTCACGTCACTCCTTCGGATAAAAGAGATGGGAGTTAAGATGGGCACATTTCGAAATGGCAAATTTAGTGGGCGTATAAGAAGATTTAAAAACCAATACAGAACTGGAGTCGTCAGTCGCTGGACACTGCGGGACTTGCTGAGGAGGGGATCTGAGCATCTACGGACATGTTCGGAGTGTAATGACGATGACCCGCAAATAACCCAAATCAATAACCCAAGTCAATAACTCAAGTCAATAACTTAAGCTTAAACGAGAGGCCACAAAATTGTGGCTTAATGGATGCAACACTGCAAACAAAAACACAGTGTCAAACATTTAAAACAACTTGAGCTTTTAACAACTTTATAGATATTCTCAGTGAGGGCAATATTTTAATAACTTTATAGCTGTTCTCAGTGAGGTCAATATTTTAATAACTTTATAGATATTCTTAGTGAGGGCAATATTTTAATAACTTTATAGCTGTTCTCAGTGAGGTCAATATTTTAATAACTTTACAGATATTGGTTATTGGTTATTGGTTATTGGTTATTGGTTATTGGTTATTGGTTATGGAAGGCCTCGGTATCACAGCAAACGAATTAAAATCCATAATTACAGATATTCTTAGTGGTAAAGGATTAAATAAAGCCACTTTCTCTTTTTCATTCCGGCTACAGTCCACGACACAGGGAAGACATTTTTCTTTTCTTAAACCAGTTTCGATTATTTTGTTTTGGATGTTTCATTACTAGTTAGCTATGTAGGAATATTTTTATTTACTTACATATCTGTGTGCGTGTTGTTTGTTTGTTCCTGCTGAATGCTTATTGAGCCGAAACGTCGTTCAAATCTGTGTCATCTATCAATCACGTAAAGCTTTTACCATACCATGTTCTTCTTTTTTTTTCAATTCTCCCTCACATTTAGCTTTACTGCAGCTTCGCATTTTTATGCATTCATTTGCATTTCTTTGTCTTAACCCCGTATAATTTACCCCCACCTCTATTACCACCGGAGCCGCGATAGCTCAGTAGTTAGTGAACTGGACTACAAAGGACAAGGGGAAGGGTTCGATCCAAATCGACGGCTTCCGGGTTCACTCGGCCTTAAAATGGGTACCAGATTTTTTTCTGGGAAAGTAAAACAGCACGGGCGTAATACCGACCACATTGCCCCAAAAATATTGTGCTGAAGGTCTGTAAAATATAGGGTCACTAACATCATATTTCCCTATACGCCACTTGGCGTGACGGGGGTACTTTCCTTTTTACTGACTCTATTACCACCTACCACTTACACCACCTTATTACCACCTACAACCTACGCCACTTATATTACCACCTACCACTCACCCCCAAACTTTTCCCTGGTCGTCATGTTATAGCAGGACTGGTAGAACTGCTTCACCTTCCTCTCAGCGGCGTAGTCATGCATCTGTGACACGGGCCCCTCCATGAAGTTCGTCAGCCTGACTGAGTTCATGTTGTTGACGTCATTAAGGACCGTCCTTGAAGCTTTCACATAAGGGAGATAAGTACAATCGATCAAATATACCAAATAGTAAACATTACGTGGGGCCGCGAGTAAAGCTGTAGAGCAGCTATCAAATAAACATAAAATGGTATAGAGCAGCTAAGCTAATAGACAGACAAGACAAACTACAACGTTTCGGAAAAAAAGTCTTCATCAGGTAGGACAAACAAATTATCATCGTCAAGTACCGTGCCTGCTGGCGTAGGTGATCATGTGTCTCCACAACTTTCGATCTCGACAATTATTTATCATTTATGTTGTTAATCTTCTGCCAAACCATTCTCTTAAGCTGTCTGGTATCTTTTTTTCTCTGATTCCTTTTATCTCGTTGTCCGTCAATTTTCCCACTTGTCACAATATATTCCAGCTGTTTCCTTCTCATTGCAAGGCCAAAACATGATGATAGATTTTTCCTAATATTGGAAATTAGCTCTATTTTTGCATTGGCCTCTTTCAGAAGGTTTTCGTTACTTTTCATAGCTGTCAATGGTATTCTCAACATTCTTCTGTAAAACTACATTTCTACAGCCTTAATTGATTTTATTGTCTGTTGTCTTATTGTCCGTGATTCACATCCGTATGTTATGACTAGCTCTACATAACATTTAATAATTATATTTCTTGTTTCTATTGTCAAAAATGGACTTCACAGTATCTTCCTCATTTTTCAGAAAGCTGCTTTTGCCTGAGCCATTCTACATCTCACCTCTTTTGTACATCTTCTATCTGAGGTTAACAAGGTTCCCAAATATTTAAATTCATTTACCTGTTTTAATATTGTTTCACTTCTTTTTATTGTGCACTGCGGCGATGACTTTTTCTTTGCTGTTACCATTACTTCTGTCTTGTTTCTATTATGACTGAGTCCTTTAATTTTGCTTCATTTCACTACAATGTCCAACATTTCTTGTAAATAATTGTCACTCTCATCGATTAAGACTGTATCATCAGCATACCTTAGAATTATTTATATTATGACCTCCAAATAATTTATAAAAAAAACTCATAAATCCAAGTCAGAAATGGAGGCAGAGGCGATTCACAGCAGCAGATCTGGAAACTGTCAGCAATCAATAGCTGATGGTTGGCGCCAGGCGCCAGGATGATAATGACGGCGCTCTTATGTTTGTACCGTTATATTTTGTAAACATGGTACCCCAATTTCTTCTTCTTCTTCTTCTTCTTCTTTCTTCTCTTCTTCATTGTTCTCTTCTTCTTTTTTCGTCTTCTTGTTATTCTTCTTCAGAGTTCAAGTCGTGTGATCATGCGAACTTGATCATTTGACTTGTTTCATGATAGAAGGGTAATAACTTCATAATGACACACCATGAGCTGGTCGTATGTACTGTTTCACGATAGAAGGTTAAGAACTTCATAATGACACCATGAGCTGGTCGTATGTACTGTTTCACGATAGAAGGGTAAGAACTTCATAATGACACACCATGAGCTGGTCGTATGTACTGTTTCATGATAGAAGGGTAATAACTTCATAATGACACACCATGAGCTGGTCGTATGTACTGTTTCACGATAGAAGGTTAAGAACTTCATAATGACACCATGAGCTGGTCGTATGTACTGTTTCACGATAGAAGGGTAAGAACTTCATAATGACACACCATGAGCTGGTCGTATGTACTGTTTCATGATAGAAGGGTAATAACTTCATAATGACACCATGAGCTGGTCGTATGTACTGTTTCATGATAGAAGGTTAAGAACTTCATAATGACACCATGAACTGGTCGTATGTACTGTTTCATGATAGAAGGGTAATAACTTCATAATGACACCATGAGCTGGTCGTATGTACTGTTTCATGATAGAAGGGTAATAACTTCATAATGACACCATGAGCTGGTCGTATGTACTGTTTCACGATAGAAGGGTAAGAACTTCATAATGACACACCATGAGCTGGTCGTATGTACTGTTTCATGATAGAAGGGTAAGAACTTCATAATGACACACCATGAGCTGGTCGTATGTACTGTTTCATGATAGAAAGTTAAGAACTTCATAATGACACACCATGAGCTGGTCGTATGTACTGTTTCATGATAGAAGGGTAATAACTTCATAATGACACCATGAGCTGGTCGTATGTACTGTTTCACGATAGAAGGTTAAGAACTTCATAATGACACCATGAGCTGGTCGTATGTACTGTTTCATGATAGAAGGGTAAGAACTTCATAATGACACACCATGAGCTGGTCGTATGTACTGTTTCACGATAGAAGGGTAAGAACTTCATAATGACACACCATGAGCTGGTCGTATGTACTGTTTCACGATAGAAGGTTAAGAACTTCATAATGACACACCATGAGCTGGTCGTATGTACTGTTTCATGATAGAAGGGTAAGAACTTCATAATGACACACCATGAGCTGGTCGTATGTACTGTTTCATGATAGAAGGGTAAGAACTTCATAATGACACCATGAGCTGGTCGTATGTACTGTTTCATGATAGAAGGTTAAGAACTTCATAATGACACACCATGAGCTGGTCGTATGTACTGTTTCATGATAGAAGGTTAAGAACTTCATAATGACACACCATGAGCTGGTCGTATGTACTGTTTCATGATAGAAGGGTAAGAACTTCATAATGACACACCATGAGCTGGTCGTATGTACTGTTTCACGATAGAAGGGTAAGAACTTCATAATGACACCATGAGCTGGTCGTATGTACTGTTTCACGATAGAAGGGTAAGAACTTCATAATGACACACCATGAGCTGGTCGTATGTACTGTTTCACGATAGAAGGGTAAGAACTTCATAATGACACACCATGAACTGGTCGTATGGTCAGTACTCGTAAATGCGTATGTAACCTGATTTTTTTCCCCAAAAAATGCATTGGCTGACACACTCCGTCTTTGTCAGCTGGATCTTTGTTTGAAGTAGGAGATTACTTCTCGTGGGGTAGATGCCTTCCAGGGCTGGATCTTTGTTTGAAGTAGGAGATTACTTCTCGTGGGGTAGATGCCTTCCAGGGCTGGATCTTTGTTTGAAGTAGGAGATTACTTCTCGTGGGGTGGATGCTTTCCAGGGCTGGATCTTTGTTTGAAGTAGGAGATTACTTCTCGTGGGGTAGATGCCTTTCAGGGCTGGATCTTTGTTTGAAGTAGGAGATTACTTCTCGTGGGGTAGATGCCTTCCAGGGCTGGATCTTTGTTTGAAGTAGGAGATTACTTCTCGTGGGGTGGATGCTTTCCAGGGCTGGATCTTTGTTTGAAGTAGGAGATTACTTCTCGTGGGGTAGATGCCTTCCAGGGCTGGATCTTTGTTTGAAGTAGGAGATTACTTCTCGTGGGGTGGATGCCTTCCAGAGCTGGATCTTTGTTTGAAGTAGGAGATTACTTTTCGTGGGGTGGATGCCTTCCAGAGCTGGATCTTTGTTTGAAGTAGGAGATTACTTCTCGTGGGGTGGATGCCTTCCAGGGCTGGATCTTTGTTTGAAGTAGGAGATTACTTCTCGTGGGGTGGATGCCTTCCAGGGCTGGATCTTTGTTTGAAGTAGGAGATTACTTCTCGTGGGGTGGATGCCTTCCAGGGCTGTTGGGTCAACTCTATCCGTAGTTTCTATCTGGGCGTTCTCCCATAGCCTTTCCTTTTTACAATGGCAACTGCTAGGCAGCAGTGGTTTGTTTTTCACGGTGTCCTTCCCCGTGGATATAGCTTTGAATGCGGCTCTTACTGGCATCGCCTGTCCCATCGTTGGACATATGGGGCATTTTTTTAGTCGGTGCAACAGTTCCACCCGTTGCACCTTCTCAGTCATGGGTGGAGAGCCCTCCCGTTTGGTCTTAGTTCGTGAAGTCAGATTTGCAGCCCCGATACCTTTGTGACGCTGACAACTCTTTCCATGTCGTGACGGCTGACCCACTGTGTCTAAGTTCGGAACTATCTGGCCAGATAAGACAAGGTGCTCCGACCTATTTTAAAATTATAAGGCAAATTCAGGTCAGGCCAATTCATGCAAGATAAATGTTGAAGAGAACCAAATAAAGAAAACTATGACGGTGAAAGTAATATGTAAAACAATTAAACTGATGGAGAAAATACAACTTTTCTCTGAAAATTAGAAACTGAATGTGGCCAAAAAGGCAATAATTTGAAGCGCGAGCATGTGAACATTAACATAACTATAGAAGGCAGGCAACTAAAACAGGTAGAGGAATTCAAATACCTAGGCAGTCTAATGACAAACGATAATTCTCAAACAGCAGAGATAGAATCAAGATGCAACAAAGCTTGTCAAATCATTGGACAGTTATCACCACTATTGTCCAACAAGGAAATAACTCTGGAGGCAAAACGGGCATTCTACAATACAATCTTCATCCCAACGTTGTGCTACCAATGCCAGACCTGGACCCTAGATGCAAGAACAATAAGAAAAATAACCTCTACAGAGATGAAATGTGTTAGACGAATGACAGGAAACAGTCTGAGAGATAAGATCAGAAATGAAGAACTGAGAAAAAAGCTAGGAATAGCTCCCACCTTAGAATATATAAGGAAACAACAGATAAAATGAGTTGGCCACGTGACAAGGCAGAGTGATCAAAACACAACACAACGAGCCTTCATTAGGCGTTGTGAGAACACCAGACTCAAGGGTCGACCACGAAAAAGATTGGTCGATGGAATATTAGAAGCACCGTGAAACATAACAGCAGCAGAGGCGAACAGAAGAGTAAAAGACCGCAAATTATATCTCCCCTCGAAGCTGAAAGGCAGATGATGAGGGAAAGAAGAAGAAGAAGCAGTACATGTGAACAATGTCAGAGGTCAAGGTTTGAATCTTACCTACGTTTATCCGTGTGGGTTTCATGGCTTTGTAGTTACCACATGCAAACTCGTAGAAGTTGTCACATGGGTCCACGCTTCGGTTCATGAGACCCAGAACTCGGGCTGCGGTCTTAAGGCAGCCTTTATCTGTACAGTACACGTTGCCTGCGGAGCATAGGGGAGGCAATGTAAGGTAGAAGCTTTGTTAATTGGGATAGAATATGAAGGGGTCGGTTGTTTGATCGTTAATGAGAGATGTCATTGTTTACAGTAATGTGGTTTGTAGATTAATGCGAGATGTCTTGGTTGAGCACATGGTGATAATGTTTAGCAAGATCAGCCATAGATATCAGCAATAAATTTCGCTCATATATATCAGTCATAAATGTCAGCCATAAATGTCACGCATATATATCAGCCATAAATATCAGTCATAAATATCAGTCATAAATATCAGTCATAAATATCAGTCATAATTATCAGTCATAAATGTCAGCCATAAATGTCACGCGTATATATTAGTCATAAATGTCAGCCATAAATGTCACGCATATATATCAGTCATAAATATCAGTCATAAATGTCAGTCATAAATATCAGCCATACATATCAGCCATAATTATCAACCATAAATATCAGTCATAAATAGCATCCATAAATGTCAGCCATAATATAAACATATACAAATTACATCCACCAAATATTAAACACATAAACACAATATACCAATAATCGCTGAAGCACTGGCCCTTTCCCTAGTGACAAGCTTTGTCTCAGCGTTTCCGTACAGGCCAGCAAAGATGATAAGAAAAACAAACAGAAACCCGCAAATGCCGACAAGAATTAACTCTCTGGTTCCAAATCCCCATTTGGCAATGTTCAAACGGCTTGCTATTGGCGCCTTATCGTAGGAGCTGAACTCGTCCGCCATCTTACACAACTTTTAAATGTCCGGTTTAGAAAGTCTAGACCTTCAAAGTGTCAATCCAGGGTTAAACTTGCTGCAAAAAAAAAAAGGAGAAAGAAAACTAACGTCAATGAAATTAGTAAGTAAATTCACCAGAAAAGGAGAAAGTATACATTTCGTTATGTTATGAGGATCGTCATCACATTACTCCGGACACATACATATGTGCTCCGATTTTCTCCTCAAAATGTTCATAAGCTCAAAGAGATAATTGTACCAGTTCGGTGTTGGTTGACACATCCTCTCATTCGTTCAGAATATCACTCTGCTCTGGCAAGACCGGTTTTCATTCACAGTTCACAGTCTAGACAGATGTGTGTTTGTACTTCTCTCAAAGTAATTTGTTCAGCCCATCTCTTGTAGATTTGGACAGTTCACAGTCTAGACAAATGTGTGTTTGTACTTCTCTCAAAGTAATTTGTTCAGCCCATCTCTTGTAGATTTGGACAGTTCACAGTCTAGACAGATGTGTATTTGTACTTCTCTCAAAGTCCTTTGTTCAGCCCATCTCTTGTACATTTGGACAATTCATTGTTTGTGGAAACACAACCTTTGTCATGGTACACAGACGATATATAAGTTACTTCAATAACCTCCATTACTTCACAATAATATCTCAACTCTGTACCACAGACAGTATCTGTGTTGCTCCAATATCCTCCATTACTTCACAAAAATATCTCAACTCTGTACCACAGACAGTATTTGTTTTGCTCCAAACTTCTACATTACTACACAATAATATCTCAACTCTGTACCACAGACAGTGTCTGTGTTGCTCCAATATCCTCCATTACTACACAATAATATCTCAACTCTGTACCACAGACAGTATTTGTGTTGCTCCAATATCCTCCATTACTACACAATAATATCTCAACTCTGTACCACAGACAGTGTCTGTGTTGCTCCAATATCCTCCATTACTTCACAATAATATCTCAACTCTGTACCACATACAGTATCTGTGTTGCTCCAATATCCTCCATTACTACACAATAATATCTCAACTCTGTACCACAGACAGTATTTGTGTTGCTCCAATATCCTCCATTACTACACAATAATATCTCAACTCTGTACCACAGACAGTGTCTGTGTTGCTCCAATATCCTCCATTACTTCACAATAATATCTCAACTCTGTACCACAGACAGTGTCTGTGTTGCTCCAATATCCTCCATTACTTCACAATAATATCTCAACTCTGTACCACAGACAGTGTCTGTGTTGCTCCAATATCCTCCATTACTTCACAATAATATCTCAACTCTGTACCACAGACAGTGTCTGTGTTGCTCCAATATCCTCCATTACTACACAATAATATCTCAACTCTGTACCACAGACAGTATTTGTGTTGCTCCAATATCCTCCATTACTACACAATAATATCTCAACTCTGTACCACAGACAGTGTCTGTGTTGCTCCAATATCCTCCATTACTACACAATAATATCTCAACTCTGTACCACAGACAGTGTCTGTGTTGCTCCAATATCCTCAAATACTACACAATAATATCTCAACTCTGTACCACAGACAGTGTCTGTGTTGCTCCAATATCCTCCATTACTACACAATAATATCTCAACTCTGTACCACAGACAGTATCTGTGTTGCTCCAATATCCTCCATTACTTCACAATAATATCTCAACTCTGTACCACAGACAGTATCTGTGTTGCTCCAATATCCTCCATTATTACACAATAATATCTCAACTCTGTACCACAGACAGTATCTGTGTTGCTCCAATATCCTCCATTACTACACAATAATATCTCAACTCTGTACCACAGACAGTATCTGTGTTGCTCCAATATCCTCCATTACTACACAATAATATCTCAACTCTGTTCCACAGACAGTATCTGTGTTGCTCCAATATCCTCCATTACTACACAATAATATCTCAACTCTGTACCACAGACAGTATCTGTGTTGCTCCAATATCCTCCATTACTACACAATAATATCTCAACTCTCTACCACAGACAGTATCTGTGTTGCTCCAATATCCTCCATTACTACACAATAATATCTCAACTCTCTACCACAGACAGTGTCTGTGTTGCTCCAATATCCTCCATTACTACACAATAATATCTCAACTCTCTACCACAGACAGTATCTGTGTTGCTCCAATATCCTCCATTACTACACAATAATATCTCAACTCTGTACTCTGTAGCACAGACCAAGTACCTATGTCCTAATTAGCGTGGTTAATTTTATAGCCGTCCGATCCTAACAACTGTCATTTACCTTCTAGCCGTCCGATCCTAACAACTGTCACTTACCTTCTAGACGTCCGATTCTATCAACAGTCATGTACCTTCTAGACGTCCGATCCTACCAACTGTCACTTACCTTCTATACGTCCGATCCTACCAACTGTCGGGAGCCGCGATAGCTCAGTGGTTAGTGAACTGGACTACAAAGGACAAGGGTAGGGTTCGATCCCAACCGACGGCTTCCGGGTTCACCCAGCCTTAAATGGGTACCATATTTTTTCTGGGAAAGTAAAGCAGCACGGGAGTAATATCGACCACATTACCCCAAAAATCATGTGCTGAAGATCTGTAAAATATAGGGATTACCTTCTATACGTCCGATCCTACCAACTGTCACTTACCTTCTATACGTCTGATCCTAACAACTGTCACTTACCTTCTAGCCGTCCGATCCTAACAACTGTCACTTACCTTCTAGACGTCCGATCCTACCAACTGTCACTAACCTTCTAGACGTCCGATCCTACCAACTGTCACTTACCTTCTAGACGTCCGATCCTACCAACTGTCACTTACCTTCTATACGTCCGATCCTACCAACTGTCACTTACCTTCTATACGTCCGATTCTACCAAATGCCACTAATTGTATAGCCGTCCGATCCTAACAACTGTCACTTACCTTCTAGACGCCCGATCCTAACAACTGTCGCTTACCTTCTAGACGCCCGATCCTACCAACTGTCACTTATCTTCTAGACGCCCGATCCTAACAACTGTCACTTGCCTTCTAGCCGTCCGATCCTAACAATTGTTACTTACCTTCTAGACGCCCGATCCTAACAACTGTCACTTACCTTCTAGCCGTCCGATCCTAACAATTGTTACTTACCTTCTAGACGCCCGATCCTAACAACTGTCACTTACCTTCTAGCCGTCCGATCCTAACAATTGTTACTTACCTTCTAGACGTCCGATCCTACCAACTGTCACTAACCTTCTAGACGTCCGATCCTAACAACTGTCACTTACCTTCTAGCCGTCCGATCCTAACAACTGTCACTTACCTTCTAGACGTCCGATCCTATCAACAGTCATGTACCTTCTAGACGTCCGATCCTACCAACTGTCACTTACCTTCTATACGTCCGATCCTACCAACTGTCGGGAGCCGCGATAGCTCAGTGGTTAGTGAACTGGACTAAAAAGGACAAGGGGTAGGGTTCGATCCCAACCGACGGCTTCCGGGTTCACCCAGCCTTAAATGGGTACCATATTTTTTTCTGGGAAAGTAAAGCAGCACGGGCGTAATATCGACCACATTGCCCCAAAAATCATGTGCTGAAGATCTGTAAAATATAGGGATTACCTTCTATACGTCCGATCCTACCAACTGTCACTTACCTTCTATACGTCTGATCCTACCAACTGTCACTTAACTTCTATACGTCAGATTCTACCAACTGTCACTTACCTTCTATACGTCCGATTCTACCAACTGTCACTTACCTTCTAGACGTCCGATCCTACCAAATGCCACTAATTGTATAGCCGTCCGATCCTAACAACTGTCACTTACCTTCTAGACGCCCGATCCTACCAACTGTCACTTACCTTCTAGACGTCCGATCCTACTAACTGTCACTAATCTTATAGCCGTCCCGATCCTAACAACTGTCACTTACCTTCTAGACGTCCGATCCTACCAACTGTCACTTACCTTCTAGACGTCCGATCCTACCAACTGTCACTAACCTTCTAGCCGTCCGATCCTAACAACTGTCACTTACCTTCTAGCCGTCCGATCCTAACAACTGTCACTTACCTTCTAGACGTCCGATCCTACCAACTGTCACTAACCTTCTAGACGTCCGATCCTACCAACTGTCACTTACCTTCTAGACGTCCGATCCTACCAACTGTCACTTACCTTCTATACGTCCGATCCTACCAACTGTCACTTACCTTCTATACGTCCGATTCTACCAAATGCCACTAATTGTATAGCCGTCCGATCCTAACAACTGTCACTTACCTTCTAGACGCCCGATCCTAACAACTGTCGCTTACCTTCTAGACGCCCGATCCTACCAACTGTCACTTATCTTCTAGACGCCCGATCCTAACAACTGTCACTTGCCTTCTAGCCGTCCGATCCTAACAATTGTTACTTACCTTCTAGACGCCCGATCCTAACAACTGTCACTTACCTTCTAGCCGTCCGATCCTAACAATTGTTACTTACCTTCTAGACGCCCGATCCTAACAACTGTCACTTACCTTCTAGCCGTCCGATCCTAACAATTGTTACTTACCTTCTAGACGTCCGATCCTACCAACTGTCACTAACCTTCTAGACGTCCGATCCTAACAACTGTCACTTACCTTCTAGCCGTCCGATCCTAACAACTGTCACTTACCTTCTAGACGTCCGATCCTATCAACAGTCATGTACCTTCTAGACGTCCGATCCTACCAACTGTCACTTACCTTCTATACGTCCGATCCTACCAACTGTCGGGAGCCGCGATAGCTCAGTGGTTAGTGAACTGGACTAAAAGGACAAGGGGTAGGGTTCGATCCCAACCGACGGCTTCCGGGTTCACCCAGCCTTAAATGGGTACCATATTTTTTTCTGGGAAAGTAAAGCAGCACGGGCGTAATATCGACCACATTGCCCCAAAAATCATGTGCTGAAGATCTGTAAAATATAGGGATTACCTTCTATACGTCCGATCCTACCAACTGTCACTTACCTTCTATACGTCTGATCCTACCAACTGTCACTTAACTTCTATACGTCAGATTCTACCAACTGTCACTTACCTTCTATACGTCCGATTCTACCAACTGTCACTTACCTTCTAGACGTCCGATCCTACCAAATGCCACTAATTGTATAGCCGTCCGATCCTAACAACTGTCACTTACCTTCTAGACGCCCGATCCTACCAACTGTCACTTACCTTCTAGACGTCCGATCCTACTAACTGTCACTAATCTTATAGCCGTCCGATCCTAACAACTGTCACTTACCTTCTAGACGTCCGATCCTACCAACTGTCACTTACCTTCTAGACGTCCGATCCTACCAACTGTCACTAACCTTCTAGCCGTCCGATCCTAACAACTGTCACTTACCTTCTAGCCGTCCGATCCTAACAACTGTCACTTACCTTCTAGACGTCCGATCCTACCAACTGTCACTAACCTTCTAGACGTCCGATCCTACCAACTGTCACTTACCTTCTAGACGTCCGATCCTACCAACTGTCACTTACCTTCTATACGTCCGATCTTACCAACTGTCACTTACCTTCTATACGTCCGATTCTACCAAATGCCACTAATTGTATAGCCGTCCGATCCTAACAACTGTCACTTACCTTCTAGACGCCCGATCCTACCAACTGTCACTTACCTTCTAGACGTCCGATCCTACTAACTGTCACTAATCTTATAGCCGTCCGATCCTAACAACTGTCACTTACCTTCTAGACGTCCGATCCTACCAACTGTCACTTACCTTCTAGACGTCCGATCCTACCAACTGTCACTAACCTTCTAGCCGTCCGATCCTAACAACTGTCACTTACCTTCTAGCCGTCCGATCCTAACAACTGTCACTTACCTTCTAGACGTCCGATCCTACCAACTGTCACTAACCTTCTAGACGTCCGATCCTACCAACTGTCACTTACCTTCTAGACGTCCGATCCTACCAACTGTCACCTTCTATACGTCCGATCCTACCAACTGTCACTTACCTTCTATACGTCCGATTCTACCAAATGCCACTAATTGTATAGCCGTCCGATCCTAACAACTGTCACTTACCTTCTAGACGCCCGATCCTACCAACTGTCACTTACCTTCTAGACGTCCGATCCTACTAACTGTCACTAATCTTATAGCCGTCCGATCCTAACAACTGTCACTTACCTTCTAGACGTCCGATCCTACCAACTGTCACTTACCTTCTAGACGTCCGATCCTACCAACTGTCACTAACCTTCTAGCCGTCCGATCCTAACAACTGTCACTTACCTTCTAGCCGTCCGATCCTAACAACTGTCACTTACCTTCTAGACGTCCGATCCTACCAACTGTCACTAACCTTCTAGACGTCCGATCCTACCAACTGTCACTTACCTTCTAGACGTCCGATCCTACCAACTGTCACTTACCTTCTATACGTCCGATCCTACCAACTGTCACTTACCTTCTATACGTCCGATTCTACCAAATGCCACTAATTGTATAGCCGTCCGATCCTAACAACTGTCACTTACCTTCTAGACGCCCGATCCTAACAACTGTCACTTACCTTCTAGACGCCCGATCCTACCAACTGTCACTTATCTTCTAGACGCCCGATCCTAACAACTGTCACTTACCTTCTAGCCGTCCGATCCTAACAATTGTTACTTACCTTCTAGACGCCCGATCCTAACAACTGTCACTTACCTTCTAGCCGTCCGATCCTAACAATTGTTACTTACCTTCTAGACGCCCGATCCTAACAACTGTCACTTACCTTCTAGCCGTCTGATCCTAACAATTGTTACTTACCTTCTAGACGTCCGATCCTACCAACTGTCACTAACCTTCTAGACGTCCGATCCTAACAACTGTCACTTACCTTCTAGCCGTCCGATCCTAACAACTGTCACTTACCTTCTAGACGTCCGATCCTACCAACTGTCACTAACCTTCTAGACGTCCGATCCTACCAACAGTCACTAACCTTCTAGACGTCCGATCCTACCAACTGTCACTTACCTTCTAGACGTCCGATCCTACCAACTATGTTACCAACTGTCACTAACTTTACAGACGCCCGATCCTACCAACTGTCACTTACCTTCTAGATGTCCGATCCTACCAACTGTCACTAACTTTATAGACGTCCGATCCTACCAACTGTCAATAACTTTATAGATGTCCGATCCTACCAACTCTGTTACCAACTGTCACTAACTTTATAGCTGTCCGATCCTACCAACTGTCACTAACTTTATAGCTGTCCGATCCTACCAACTGTCAATAACTTTATAGACGTCCGATCCTACCAACTGTCAATAACTTTATAGATGTCCGATCCTACCAACTCTGTTACCAACTGTCACTAACTTTATAGCTGTCCGATCCTACCAACTGTCACTAACCTTATAGCTGTCCGATCCTACCAATTGTCACTAACTTTATAGCTGTCCGATCCTACCAACTGTCAATAACTTTATAGACGTCCGATCCTACCAACTGTCAATAACTTTATAGACGTCCGATCCTACCAACTGTCACTAACTTTATAGACGTCCGATCCTACCAACTGTCAATAACTTTATAGACGTCCGATCCTACCAACTGTCACTAACTT